>JAKGSA010001135.1:43998-60067 GCA_033558755.1 Philaethria dido | reverse complement strand
ATGTATGTATATAAACCTCTTTTAAATTAATCACTTTTTTATTATATTTAATATTTTATGCACTTAAAATAGCAATATTACAAATAACTCAAAAACTATGCGTCCTATCTTAACAAAATTTAAAAGAGACCACATCAGAATCAGATGCTGTCAGTGGCGAGGGGTGAAAATTGTTGTTAGGCAAGCCGGTAAATTTAGAAAAGCCGATGTATATTTAGGGAAGCCAGTACATATATTTCGGGAAGCCGATATAGGTTGTGAAGGTCGCATCGCCAAAATTCCATAATTCCATCATCGCCAAAATTCCATACTGAAATTACTAATTGTAATTTCAATATGGAATCTTGGCGATAATCTTTTTTTTAGGTCTTTAAATGTCATGCATGTTTTTTTGCAATTTTATGCCCAATATTTTCCGGGCGAGCTTTTTTAGCTCTTAGCCTTCCAACTTTCTTGATCTTGTTTTTTTTCAATCACAATTACAAGTCCAATGCAATTTTAAGGACACCTCGCCACTGCTAGCTATTATGTAACATAACTCATGAAAATTAGTTCACCTAGTAAAAAGTTATTCGGTAACACATAACAAAAACACAATCGACATCAAACCTTCCTCCTTTATTAGAAGTCGGTTAACATATTAATATTTTCATAGTTTGAGAGTAACAAAGAAATATTTATTACATACTAAATATACTAAAATACAGCCGCTGTCAAATGTAGATGTTTTGTTTGGTGGTAGGAGGTTCGTCCTCCGTCTGGCTCGCGACCACTATCATGTCAAAGACGAACCGCCAAATATCTTATGATGTGTTCCGGTTCGATGGCATGTAAGCCAGGTTTTCCCCTATCCCACCCATCCTTTCCCTAAAATGTAGTGGTTCCGATAGTGGACTACTACATTGTCCTCCCCTTCCATTTGTATCCTCTAGGTTGGCAACGCATCTACAACGCCTCTGGTGTTGTAGATGTTCATGGGCGAAGGTAACCACTTACCATCAGTTGGTCCTTCTGCTCGTTTGCCATCAGTTATCCATAAAAAAAAAAAAAAAAAAAAGACTATTTTTCACATATTAACGACTTAACGCCATAGTATTTATGGCCAAATTAAATAAAATCTTTGTAAATCTTACCTTATACATTATTTTGAAGTATATGCTATATAACTGTAAAGTTTCATCTAAATTCATTCAGTAACTTTTGCGAGAAAGTGCAATAAATATCCCTCCTAACAAACTTTGATAATTTAAATATTAGTTCGATTGCCAGGAGAACAGAGAGTTTTAACACTGGGCTATCTCTGCCTTGCAGAAGTCACGTAAAAAAAGAACATAGAAAACCTTACAAAAAATAATTTATGAGGAATTTCTTCTTATTATTTAATATGCGAAATAAAGATATCAATCGTAATCGTAAAAATTAACTTCCCTTATGTTTAAGTCAGTGAAAGTTAACTTAACGGTTAAATTTTTATATTTATTTTAACTATACTTTATTATCTGAAAATCTAGTAATTGTTGCCAAAATATGCTTCCGTAATTTTGTAATTAATGAAAAAATATATATAAAAAAAGTTATTTTTTTCGAATTTCGATAAAAATATGCGAAATATATGTATAGGGTGTCCCAAAATTAACGCAAGATTTGAATTAAATAGAAAATGCCATTTTAGTCTTTTAATAGCGAATGAATAATGAATATAATAGCAAATGGCGGCAAAGTCAAATCTTGCGTTAATTTTGGGACAACCTTTATGAAAAAACCAAAAATATTTTTAAAAAATATTACAATTTTTACTAAATGTTAAGATTTTTGAAGTTTTTAGAGTGTTAATCACACACTTAGGAAACCAAAAATATATTTAGAAAACGTATAAAAATTTGAACGCAGCGGGAGTCGAACCCGTGCCTCATGGAGACCGTCTAAGCGCTAAGCACTAAGCCATACAAAATTTGAATACGTTTCCTTAATATATGTAAAAATTTTGGCCATTTGAAATAAAGCGGCTGTATTTTGTTAAAAAAAAATCTAATATTAAAAAAGTAGTTGTCATCCTTTCATATAAAAAAAAACAGTAAAAAAAATCAATAATAATATATAATTTAGGAACACGCAATTAATAATTGTTTTTTCTTATAATTTATACTAATAATTACTTTAGAATATACAAAGCTGATTTTAAAAATAACGTGAGGTGGACAAAGTGTGTTGAAATTATTATTTCCTGAAATATCCTAATAATAGAAGAGAAAAGAGAAGAAAGTGAGTCTAGATTCATATAGAGATTAAAAAAAATAAATTTTAAAGAGTCCCTTAGTGTAGATAATTCTGACTTTTTATTTAAAGGAATCTTTGACACGACTAAAACGATTTTGATGAAAGATTCATGAATGACCTCGTTTTAGAGGTCATTTCCAAAATTTTTTTTAACACTTTTGAATAAAAAAAAAGTATTATTGATTTTTTATCAAGAAAACATGTCATTTTTTCCATTATTTTGAAATACGTTAACAAAACACACTTTGCCCGAGAAGAACAAATTTATTCAAAACATTAGCTATTTAGACTACAATAGTTATACTAAAGTGGTTTTCCAATACTTATTATAAGGAGAGTGGCAAACTTAAAAAAAAAATCATCATCATCATCATTATCATCACGATCATTGTCAGCCCTGTCCACTGCTGTCCAGCAGTCCTATGTCCATAGGCCACTCGAAGGAGACAAAGAAATTCTTATTAATAACAATTACTTTTGTTAAAGTACTCAAAAATAATAAATACATTTTAAACATATTCAAAATATATTTAGAAATATAAAAATATAGAGTATCATGTACGCGATGTTTTAAGCAATATTGTATACTAGTGTCCCCACTGACGCGTTAACAACGCGTTGTCTTTAGCATTGTATATAAACATGGATGTCAAACCATGATGGTGTGTAACATTTATTTTATTAATTTAATATACTTTTTAAG
The DNA here is from genome assembly GCA_033558755.1 of Philaethria dido. NCBI lineage: Eukaryota > Metazoa > Arthropoda > Insecta > Lepidoptera > Nymphalidae > Philaethria > Philaethria dido. The sequence continues at coordinate 57,087 of JAKGSA010001135.1, read as the reverse complement.
TATTATTTTTTTAAAATATTAGCATTCTGCACTCTTTCTCTATATAAACTATATGTGTGCCAAATTTCATGCTGTTTCGTCCGCGTAATTTTCGTAAAAAGCGGTACAAGTTTTTGCTTCACGTATTTATATATATAGATAATCTACTTAAAGATGTTGACCTATCTAGAACAAACATCAGTTCATGTCTAGAACGTATTTCAAAGATGGCATGAGTAGATCATTTCGAAATTGGTTAGGTAGAGAGAGGAGGCCCCTTTACGCCTAACATAGGAGTCGCAAGTCCCATGCTCTTTGATCTCCTCTCTCTGCAACGGGAAGGGCACCTTTATGGTGAATACTTAAAATATTAAGGTGTTTTGACTCTTTTCTTTCGTGATCCAATAGTTAAACCTGTTCGTCTATTAACTCTTACTGTAGTAGCTATGCTTGGAAATAATAAAATTCTAATTAACTCATCAATAACAAAAATAACTATTATTTTAGTTACATTAAAGATTAGTTATGTATTTTGTATTTCCTTAAATATATACATATATATTACACACATAAATAACAAGAAACTTACAAAAACTATAATAATGTAGTATCTCTTATAAGAACGAAAAATATTAACTTAAGCTTAAAAATAGTTATAGCTATATTAAAAAGTACCTAACAAATTATACTATATACTATCATAACTCAAAAGGATCAAAAAATAATTCGCCACTCTACCTTACACAGTACGTGTCAAGACATTTTCTATCTACATACATCAATAGCAAAGAGAAATCAACACAGACATACAAACTACGATAGAATCTCTATATAGCAACATTTAATGAACAAAATGACGGACAAACGGAAAACAGTCCAATAGAAGCTTACGCGATATCTACTCTTACTACGAGAATTTTACAAAATTACATCCTAGGAATTGTGGTACCAGATATTGTTGAGTGTAAAAGAAATTAATGGAAAGTAAAATCTAAATTGATTATGACTTTATTAAATAAAATACCTCAATCTGGCGGAAAGTGGGGAACGGATTTGTTGAAAGAGAACGGAGTGTCTTAACACTAGGCTCTCAGGTTCCCTCTACCTACCCTGCTATATGCGGGATACAGTGTGAAGTTAAAAAAAATACCTTCCTTAGCTCAATGTTTTATCATCTAGCGGGGTAGCCAAAGAGAACAGAGTATCAAATGCTACGGCCTCTTAAAATAAAAATTATTGTTAAGATATTCCAATTAGATTATTACGAAATGTCTATCTCTAACATTAAGGTCTTTCATCTATTTTTCTCCCATTTTAAACGTTGTCGACCAATAATTAGTAATTATAAAATTAATTCTTAGGACTTACATCCACAAATACCAACCAACAAGGTCAACAAATTTTAAAAAACAGTACTTTATCCGGTACCACCAAGTCTTACCAAATTCTAAATCAAATCTTTTGATCACATTATTTACAATAAAAACGAGATAGAATTAACTTGTGCTGTCAGACTTTCCTGATTCACTTTCTTCTGTAATAGTTATCATTGGAGGGCTATCAAAACTCTCTCCTGGTGATATTTCGTTGTTGAATTTCTCAAACTTCGGTGATCCAGTGTGTATCGCTTCTTTCACAGATTCATACATATCTGTTGTTATAACTGGTAACGAACCTCTTTTCCCTTTTACGTCTTTCGAATAATCTTCTGTAATTGGTTCTTTAATTTTCATATCAATATCATCTTGCTTACTAGGCACACTCTCTGCTCTACTTAAGTGTTTTGCTGGCAATTTATCTGATATAGGTATAGCCACTCCATTTTCTATTTTCTTTTCTCTCTGATCGTGTAATTGTTGCAAACTGAACTCTCTAGCTTGAACATCCGAAAGTAAAGGACCATCAGTCGAGCCTTCAATAGAATAGGGTCCTTGTACAATATCGTTACCTATAATTGAATCTTGTTTAAAGATAGCAGCTGTTACTACTGGCTTGTCGGGGTCTGTTGGGGTTTTACCAATAAGAGGTTCTTGGGAATTATCGTGTACTATAGTATCAATAACTTCATCTTTGGAGGTATCGTAACCAGCATAAATTGGATAACCAAAAGGACCTTGATCGTATCCCATTTGGCTGCTGTACGAATAACTTACATTATGAGATCCAATTGAAGACATACTAAGATCTGAAATAGATAGGCCTGTACTTGATAGTGCAAGAGCCTGCCTCTCAAATTTCCCACTACTTCGTTCACTATCTTCTTCTATAATTATCTTCTTTTCTAAATCTTCTGGAACTCGATGAATTAGCGCCTGGTTTGTTGATATCTGAGGATCGTGTAGAGGAGAGCTTTGGAGTGTCTTGTTAGGTCGATACGCTGCAGATTGCTGTACTTCTACAACGAATATACCATCGTTGTCTGGCGAGTACTTCATTTTGGTTTCTCGGCCATTCTTTGTTATATCCTGAAATACAAGAAAAATATATAATTAACATTAACTTTGCTTAATTAAGTTACTAATTTCGTTTAGTATATACAATATATATTATAATAACGAAATTATTTCTTTTTTCCTTACTTATCTCCGCCTTTTGACCATTATATAGTTTTACATGCTAGGTGACGGAAATCGACTGAAAACCACTACATGTTTCACATAAAATTAATTTAAATAATTAAATTTTTACGTTTCTCTCTTCTGTTTCCACAATTAGGTGATTATTCTTTAACGTCATTGTAAATATGGAGCCGTTGGCTGGTGGTGTGTCACCATCTGTACCATTCTCGTCTGGTGACTTTAACTGTAACAAATAAGTACGTTTAAAATACTAACGATTTTTACAATCTTTTTGAATTTATTGGCATTTATATAGGTTAACTCTTTTTGTTTGTTTATTTATTTGTGTCATTATATTATTATTATAGAAGGAAGTAACAACTCTTTAGCAAAAATAAAATTCAAAAAATATTTAAATTCACAATCACAAAATGAAAATCTGCTCCTGTTGTGACACAGAGGAATAAGCTTGCGACTGTAAACGCGACAGGTTGTAGGTTCGATTCCCACTCCAGGAAAAGTAAAGTTTGGTAATGCAAAGCGCGGCGTTGAGTTCCGCCACTCTGCACGCAATGTCTCAATTTGGCGAAATGTGGGGAACGGAATTGTTGAAAGAGAATGGAGTGTCTTATCTAGTGTTAACCTAGTGGTTCTCTGACTCCCTTTGCCTACCCTGCTATATGCAGGGTACAGCGTGAAGCTAAAAAAAATCTGCGTATGAAACTCGTATACAAAAAAATAACATCCAAACAAATCCAAAATCTGCGAAAATGAGTTTAGAAGTAACCTTTTCATATATTCCTACATTCATATTTTGTATAAGCCGTAAAGAACATAAAAAAATCATTGTACTTAACCCTTTTAGGTTTAAATTGACATCACTCGCGAGGTATGCTATCTAAAACATGTTTTATGTGTTCATAAACAGAAACCAAATGTAATTCTTTATTTTCGGTATAGGGTTGCCATGTTCGAAGGAAATTAAATTAATTTATGTTGAAACATTATTTGTCAAATTTTATTGTTTATTTTAAATACTTGAATATTTATCCTTATTTTTTATCGCCAAATTACACAGTCTTTATAAAATCATGACGTAGTAGGACATGGACTGCTAATACAGTGTTGTGGGTTCGATTCATACTCGATAATGTTTATATTCGAAGCGCCATTTATAATTAAACAACTGAACTGATCATATTGGTAACAAGGCAAAGCGCGGCGTTGAGTTCCGCCACTCAACACGCAATGCCTCAATTCGGCGGAAAGTGGGGAACGGAATTGTTGAAAGAGAATGGAGTGTCTTAACACTAGGTTCTCTGGTTCCCTCTGCCTACCCTGCTATATGCGGGATATAGCGTGAAGTTAAAAAAAATAAATAAAAATAAACTGATTATATTTATTTAAATATGGAAAAATGAGAAAACTTAACTGTCATTACTTTGCTCTAGACTTTGCACGCAATACATAATAAAAGTTCGGATGGAAAGCGGTGGTGTCTTAACACAAGAATTTCTTTTGACTACTCCTTTCTATAAGAAAAAGAACGCTTGGCATGAGGTCCGCCACTCAACACGCAATATCTGAAATGCAAGCAAATACTGGAAAACGGCGTGTCCTGACACTAAGTTCTCCCTCGCTACTGTGCTATAACGAGATAAAAAAATTTAAAAGAAACAAACTGAAAAATAATATTATATTAAATGAAATTATTTTAATCAGTTTAATCTCGACATTTCAAATACTTTTCAATAGACTGTGGTCACAGGTAGTCTACTTTTTTTCCTTTGTTTTAACTTCACGCTGTATCCCACATATAGCAGGGTAGGCAGAGGGAACCTGAGAACCTAGTGATAAGACACTCCGTTCCCCACTTTCTAACTAAGACATTGCGAGCTGAGTGGCGGAACTCAACGCCACAAGTTATACGATAAAATACAATTGAATCGTAAAATTCCATTTCCTGGAGTGGGAATCGAACCTACATATGTAGAAAACGGAGTGTCTTAACACTAGGTTCTCAGGTTTCCTCTGCCTACCCTGCTACATGCGGGATACAGCGTGAATTTAAAAAAAAATTAATATGTGTAAAAATCGCAAAAATCAAAAATCTCAAAACATTTATTTTCCTACACGTAACAACCCTAAACTACATTCAATATTACCTTCATTTAGAAACGAGGTTTGTTCATAGCGATGTGTTTTTTAAAATACGATTACCATAAATAAGATTCAGGAAAGTCTTAAAAGAAGATGTCAAAATAATATTCAATTACATTTCAATTTAAACATATTTTTATGGATATGTATAGAGAGTCTAGTGTTCAAACCCACTTTCCACCTATTTCTAAACATCATGTAGAATAATCTACTATTCTAGGGTAGCAGATTATAATAAAAGGTATATATTTATAAATACTAAGCTGCCCGTTGACGCGTTAACAACACGTTACCTAACAACGTATATGTCACATTATATAAACATGGATGTCAAACCATGGTACTGTGTGGAACATTTATTTTTTCATTTAATATATTTTTATGTATTATTATATATATATATATATATATATATATATATATATATATATATATATATATATATATATATATATATATATATATATATATATATGATAATCATTCTCCACTCCTTCGTTAAATAAACTATAAGTGTGCCAAATTTCATGTTCCTCCATAATTTTCAAAATCGGTACAAAGTTTTTACTTTACATATCGATATACGAGTATAGATACCAGATAGCCAGTGAACTATTTTTTTCATAAAATCTATTTTTTTTAAATATATTTTTAATATATCTATCTATTATGTTATATTTAACTTATATATGGCTGTGAAATTATAAACTAGACAGCCAGTATACAAGTCATAAAAATATACACACATACACACACACACACACACATACACACATAAATTATTAGCTATATAAATAATTTGACTAACACTCATTTCTCAAATAGATACTCAACACGCAAACAGTGCGCCTACTCCCACCTCAAAGGCCGGCAACGCACCTGTAGCTCCTCTGGTGTTACACGGGGCCGTGGGCGGCGGGGATCACTTACCATCAGGTGACCCGAACGCTCGTTTGCCTTGTCCTTTCCATTAAAAAAAAAAAAAAAAAAAAAAAGCATATCGAGAAACACATATAAAACTTTTCCGACTGAAAAAAAGCATGACAAAACTACAAGTGAAACAACTACAGGTACAAGAAGAATACTAACTAATTTGCAAATACAAATTTAAATACATAAAGACGAAAATAATTGATTTAAATTGAATACAATATCTATATATTAATACGTGAAACAAAAAAAAAGTGTACTTTTTTTCTGAAAATGACGCGGGCGGAGGAGCATGGAACTTGGCACACATATAGTTTATATAGAGAAGGAGTGCAGAATGATAATAACTTTTTAAAATAATGCACAGAAAATATATTCAATTAAAAAATAAATATTACACACACTACCATGGTTTGACATGCATGTTTATATAAAGTGGCATATAAATTGCTAGGCAACGCGTTGTTAACGCGTTAACAGGGCCACTAGTAGTAAGTAATGACGTATATAAAAAAAACATTGATTTTCTGCACTCCTCCATGGATGAGTAAACAATATGTATATGCCAATTTTCATACACCTCCGTCGACATCATTTTCCTAAAAAAGTTTTTTCTTTCACGTATTAACATAATGATTATCACATCATCTGTAATTTTCGTCTCTAATTTGAGCGAAACGTAAAGAACGGAGTGTCTTAACACTAGATCTCTCTGAAACTGCATATTCAGTAATAACGAATGTAACATAAAATGCATTAGCAATAACTAAAACACTAATAATAGAGGCATGCGTCATTATTAGGCCCCAAAGGCACCTTGGGGCTAGGGTAGCTGGGTCGATGCCCGGTCGATGCCCGCATTCGGCCATCTTTGCTCTGCCTCTCGATCGCATTGCACTTTTTAGATGCACCTACTCTTGCCATACTATCTAACGACCGAACAGAGGAAACTATAGAGTTGTTATTTTTTTTTTTTTTTTTGTTTTTATATATCTGCAATATACTGGAAGATAAGTAAAAAGACTTTAGAGTCAGGACACTCCGTTCTTCACTTTCCGCTCTCTCTCTCCCTCTCTGAACCTGTCGAGTAGCGGAAATCAATGTTGCAATTGTTCTTATTAAAATGGGGAAATTAAAATAATTTTAGTATCAAAATTTTCCCTTGACGCCTATTAAAAATCTATATGGCCTATAAGTTATGCTAATGTATAAACTATACTACTGTAAAGTTTCATCCAGATAGGTACAGTAGTTTTTGCGTGAAGAAAGAACAAACATCCATCCATCAAAAAAAAATCACATTAATATTAGTATAATTGTGTCATGACAACTTCATATTTTTCCATAATAACAAATTAGGAAAGATTTCCAGCCATATACAGTAATTGGTACGCAAACAAGCAAGCAGTAGTTCTCGGTTCAATTACCTTACAAGATCAATGTTTTATATAAATGTCAGTGTCATAGCAAGTGGCAATGACATTTGAAATGAACTCTACCAAAATAAATTTAACTGCATCTAGTCCTTTGGCAAATTTTCATTTCATTTTGTTAAGAACCATAACGAAAATATAAAAGTACGGCGTTGAGTTCCGCCACTCAACTCGAAATGCCTCTTAATTTGGGCAGAGAGTGGAGGAGGGCTACTTTTTATATGGGAGAAACGAGAAGCCAAAAAGATTTCTTTTCCAATATTTACAGTAATCATATTTTCCGCCTATAACAAGATAGGCGGATGGAACACACGTCGCTTATCACTTTCTATTTATTTTAGTAAATATTACGTATTATTAGACGGTACTTAACACCGTGTCTTACAAGACTGTGTAATTTCCCTGATTTGTACCTTATTTATATTGTTTATACAGCTTCACAATTTTCCTTATCGAATAGGCATAGACCACAAACTATCAATATACTCCGTTCTCGGTTTTCCGCCTGAATTCGACATACACTACGTGTCTATTAAAAATCAAATCTACGCTTCAACAATCGCGCCATTTCTCCAATCGGGAATCGAACACAGAACTCTCGCATGTAAACCCAAATTATGCCCAATTTCTTATACTAAATTATTTAGTGTAATCGATTCCTCCCCACTGCAGTCCACACCGAATCGCCTCAGTACGTTGCACTACCAAGCTCGTCTGACTAGATTTTTGGCAGCGCGCCCCCCGCGAGCCGCCGCCGAATTCTTGTATAAGATTTTGACGACTTAGCTCGTTTTTTATTTTAACTGACGCCCATACACCTTGGTATACCTATATTAACGTAGTGCTATTTTTAGGTATGCTATAATCGTTCTTGGTTAGGTAATACGCGGCGTTGAGTTCCGCTGCTCAGTACTTTATGTGGATGGAAAGTGGACAACGGAGTGTCTTGACACTAAGTTCTTTCTGATTACTTGCCACGGAGAAAAGAGTTAATTTAAAATAATATTAAAATATAAAGTTTTTTAGAGAGTTTTGTTGATGTCATTAGGACGCAGTTCCAATGAATAATATTATATTTTATTAAGTGGAAGGCCTGAGATGGCGCAGAGGCACAAATGTGGGACTGTAAACGCGACAGGTTTTGGGTTCGATTCCCACTTCTAGAAATGAAAATATAACTTCACGCTGTATCCAGCATATAGTAGGGTAGGCAGAGGGAACCTGGGAACCTAGTGTTAAGACACTTCGTCCTCTTGCAACAATTCTGTTCGCCACTTTCTGCCTAATTGAGGCATTGCGTGCTGAGTGGCGGAATTTAACGCCGCACTTTGCCTTGTTACCAAACACAGGAAATGAAAAGACTAACAATATTCATAATACTTAATACATAATATTTTCATTTCAGCCACCGAGTAAGCAATGCCTCAATTCAGCGAAAAGTGGGGAACGGAAATATTAAAAGAGAACGGAGAGTTTTAATACTAGGTTCTCAGGTTCCCCCTTCCCTGCTATATGCAGAATACAGCGTGCAGCTAAAAAAAAATGGAATCGAACCTAGAACCATCGCTTACACAAGATATACCATGATAGTATCCATGAAACTTACAGGCTTATCTCACATACCAAGATAAGAGAGAAACGTATGTAAATTCTATAAATATAATCATTCCCCCAAGTAGAAATCGAACTCACAACCAATCGCATTTACAGTCAGACGTCCATTGCGCCACTACGATCACGTAATTAAAACCTTAATTAACTAAAAAAAAATACAATTATATAACAATATATTATTTTTATCTACTTATGTTTCCTCATATCTTTTGACTCTACCTCCAAACAAAGACTTTAAAAAAAGTCTATTTTAAAAACAAGCAGTAATTATGAATAATTAAGAATATTTAAGCATATTTACAAAAAAAAAAGCATAAACTAAGGTAATTTAATATTTGTATTTTGTATCAAAATGAACTGTAGAATATATTATGCCGTCAAATAGTTTCAGGTTTTTTTCCCGCCTGGTATGGTAATACATACATATAGCTTCACGCTGTATATAGCCGGGTAGGCAGAAGCAACCTAGAGTTAAGACACTCCGTTCCCCATGGTAATAAGAGAGAATATAGTGCTAAGACACTCAGTTTTCCATTTTCCTCCTAAATTCGAGACACTACGTGATTGGCGCAACTCAACGCCGCGCTTCGTCTTAGGGCAGAATAATAAATAAATAAATAACGCCTGTCGTGGCGCAGATGCACAACCGTGTAACTGTAAACACGACAGGTTGTGGGTTCGATTCCTACTCCAGGAAATGAGACTTTTAAATAAAATTTAGTATTTTTATTTCAGCACGCAATGCCTCAATCGACGAAAAGTGGGCAAAGAAATTTCTGCTGAGTGTCTTATCACTAAATTCTCAGGATCCCTCTGCCTACCATACTATATGCGGGACAACGTGAAGCTAAAAATATAATCATTCCCTCAACTGGGAATCGAACCCACCTACAACAAATTGCGTCTTGTAGTTAGACGCTGTCACTGCTCTATGACAAATATCTATTACTGTATATAGTTTAATTTTTTGCACAAAAATTTTGAAAAGTGTTAGCAACGCAACAACGAAAATATTTTTATAATGGAAAATAAGTTGTGATAATATAGGAATAAAATTATTAAAATGTATTGTTCTCGTATATTTATTACAAAAATAACTAACTAATTTTATTTCCACGCTGAAAATTTAAATGGATTTTTTAAATATTTTAAGGTATTTAAAATAATACAATAGAAAAGAATATAGTAGATTGAGCTTAACCTATTTTTGAAACTTAAGAAATTTCCTAAAACTTTGTCTAAAACAAGCATACATGTATGAAAAACTATCTTTTTTTTTTAATTTCATGCTGTATCCCGCATATAGAAGGGTAGGCAGAGGGAACCTGAGTACCTAGTGTTAAGACACTCCGTTCTCTTCCAACAATTCCGTTCTCCACTTTCCGCCAAATTGAGGCATGGCGTGTTGAGTGGCGGAACTCAACACCGCGCTTTGCCTTGTTACCAAATATTATTGTATATATTTATGGTGTACGTTTAAAATATTCAACACTTTATGTCACATGCGTTTACTTCAGACAAGCTGTATCTCATCAATTGTTTTGCGTGATGTACATCTCTCCATTTTTTCCCCATTTTTGTGGGAACTTTGCAAAACATTCTCTAACTGCTCCCTACTTTCCCCAAGGAGCTTATAAATTTCAGGTTTCTACGTCCAATAGTTTCGTCTGTACGTTGTCTATCAATCACCCAGAAACGCAAGCATTTTAAATATATTCTCGTATTCCTATTTTAGGTGAATATGTTTTTTTAACTTGACACTGTATCCCGCATATAGCAGGGTAGGCAGAAGGAACCTGAGAACCTAGTGTTAAGACACTCCGTTCTCTTTCAACAAATTCGTTCCCCACTTTCAGCCCGATTGAGGCATTGCGTTATTTGTGGCGGAACTCAACGCCGCGCTTTGCCTTATTACCAAACCCAGAAAATGAAAATACTTCATTTCCTGGAGTGGGAATCGAACCCACAACCTGTCGCTTTACAGTCGCACACTTGTGCCTCTGCGCCATGACAGGCGTAAATAAATACTGCCATATATCCAAAAACCGTGAAAGTTAAATAATTTAATGACAGGTCAATACTTTTTCTTCAATTAATCTACAAAATGAATAATTACGTCACTTATAAATATAGAAAATAATCAAAGATCAGTGAATTTGACAGTAACATGACGCTAATGACCGTACTCTTACTGTACGAGATATTTACTTCTTCCGGAAAACGTTGAGATATCGATTGGGTTGTCCTCAATAGTAGTAATTAACTGGTAGCTTTTGGACAGCCTGACAAAATCTGACATGAAATCTTATGAGATAAAAGCTTGACTGAATCTTTATAAGTACGAGTATACCTGTAAGAGCTTCAAACGCCTGTCGTGGCGCAGAGGCACAAGCGTGCGATTGTAATCGGGACAGGTTGTGGGTTCTATTCCCACTCCAGGAAATGTAAAATGTAGTATTTTCATTTCTTGGGTTTGGTAACAAGGCAAAGCGCGGCGTTGAGTTCCGCCACGCAACACGCAATGCCTCAATTCGGCGGAAAGTGGGGAACAGAATTGTTGAAAGAGAATGGAGTGTCTTAACACTAGTTTCTCTGGTTCCCTCTGCCTACCCCGCTTTATGCGGGATACAGCATGAAGTAGAAAAAAAAGAGCTTTAAATAAATAACTAAACAATTACAACATAGAGAAAGTCAATCAATTCCATACATTATTTATTATAATATTTTAGTATCTAGCCTCGCTATGACATTAAAAAATTAAGCTTCCATTAAAAACATAAAACAGGTAAATTCAATATACAATATATACATACATAAATGACACCAAAAAAATTACCAATGCCACCGTCATTCACGTCACAATCAAATAAAAAAAAGGAGTATGACAGCTTACATTTAAAACACTGTCCTATGAAATAACAAAAATTAAAATTTCGAAAAAATCCAAGACCAAATACGATTTTATTTCGTAATTTATTTTTATATGAATTTTAATTAAAAATGGTAAACAGTTGGTGTTACCTTCAATGAACACGTGTTTTACAAATTTACACACAACCATCTACGTCGTTAAGGTTTAAATATATATATTTATTATTTATTATGGAATGAAAATGCGGCGTTGAGTTCCGCCACACCGAGTGTCTTGACACAAGATTTCGGAAAATCTTGTCTCTCTTACTCTACCCCTATGATATGCCGAATATCAGCGCTCTATGCGCAGTAGTTTCATCCGAGTTTTCTATCACTGAGTAACGAAAAAAATAGTTTTATCTTCATATGATTATACGAGATATATATCTCGCATAATATTTTTTTTTTTTTTATGGATACCGGATGGCAAACGAGCAGAAGGACCGCCTGATGGTAAGTGGTTACCTTCGCCCATGAGCATCTACAACACAAGAGATGTACTAGATGCGTTGCCAACCTAGAGGATACAGATGGAAAGGGAGGACAATGTAGCAGTCCGCTATCGGAACCACTACATTTTAGGGAAAAGATGGGTGGGATAGGGGAAAGCCTGGCTTACATGCCATCGAACCGGAACACATCATAAGATATTTGGCGGTTCGTCTTTGACATGATAGTGGTCGCGAGCCAGGCGGAGGACGAACCTCCTACCACCAAACAAAATATAGAAATGGAAAAGAAATAAGTCACTACATTCTTACATTCATAATAATCCAATATATTAATTAAATATTCGAAAATACCAAGATTTAAGACCGTATCTCTGCTAGCTGGTATATTTAAAACAATTTCATTCTTTTACTGAAAATACTCAATATTTTAATTAAGTTACCACTTAAGTACTATATATCTATCTACCACTATGTATATGGACAAAAAACAAGAGAACCGAGTCACTAAGCTTCAACACACCTACAATATAAAAGTCGGTAAATATTATGAAATTGCAAAATATAATAACATAATAACATAAATTAGAATTACAATCTCGCTCAGTTTACGAGGAACAGTATGTATTATAGATACGATCTGTCGTAAATATTCACAGTTTTACTGCCCACTGTTGTGTAGAGAAACTTAAACGTAACCTTCAAAATCTTTGTATTTTTGTCCAAGCTTTTGAATTGAGATAACATTTATGTATTTTTAATGAGTGAATAAAAAAATATGCATAAACATTAAATGAGTCTTTTTTTGGTAGAAATTTCGAGATTTTCATACGAATTGTAGGTTATACGTTATTTTAAATACAATTTTAATAAGACTCCTGTTGTGGCGCAGAGGCACGAGCGTAAACGTGACAGGTTGTGAGTTCGATTCCAAAGCCAGGAAATGCAAATATTAAATAACATTTATTATTTTCATTTCCTCAAGGCAAAGCGCGGCTTTGAGTTCCGCTACTCAGCAGGCATTGCCCAAATTCAGCGGAAAGTGGGGAACGA
>JAKGSA010001135.1:24693-39018 GCA_033558755.1 Philaethria dido | reverse complement strand
ATTGCGTTTTTTGTTTAATTACATCGTCTTATTAAAAGTAAAGAAAAACAGGTTAACGTACGCTTTATCCGGAAATAGGGGTAATCAGAGAACACCTGATGATAAAACACTCCGTTCTCCACTTTCTTCCTTAAATAATGACATTGCGAGTAAAGAACGAAACGAAAATTTGTCTCAAGTGAGAATCGAACCCATATACCAATCAATAAACCATATACCATTGTCAATAAACGCTATAGGTAGAGCTTAATAAACATATAAATTTAAATATTATTTTTTCTCTCCTAACACGATATGTAAGCATAGGGTAGTACCATGAATTTCACATAGCAGTACCTAGTATGTATATTATTTTTATTGTAATTTGATGTTTTTCCGTTATAGTTCTGTACTTCCTCTCCATATAAACTTTAACTGTGTCATATTTCATATTCCTCCGTCCGCACAATATTCGAAAAAAGTGGTCGAAAGTCACATATTATTCATATTAATATCAGTATGAACGCATTTTATCAATACACGGGCTTAAAACTGTTTTACGGGCTTAAAATTGAAATCAGTATTATTTAATAACGCCTGTCGTGGCGCAGAGGTACAAGCGTGCGACTGTAAATGCGACAGGTTGTGGGTTCGATTTCCACTCCAGGAAATGAAAATTTATAAATAATATTTAATATTTTCATTTTCCTGGTTCTGGTAACAAGGCAAAGCGCGGCGTTGAGTTCCGCCACTCAGCACGCAATGTGAGGCATTACGTGCATCTGTCAGAAAGTGTGGAACGGAATTGTTGAAAGAGAACGCAGTGTCTTACCACTAGGTTCTTAAGTTCCCTCTGCGTACCCTGCTATAAGCGGGTTACAGCGTGAAGCTAAAAAAACAACTGCGTAGGAAAACATATTCCTTGAAAATAAGCAAATTAAAAAAATATATAAAACACTACGCCAAAAGTCGTAAAACTCTTTTTAATCATTACAAAATAATGAACAGCGATTTATTTTTTTTAAACAAACTTTAAAATGACAGAACAAAAATAAATGTTTCAATTAAAAGATAAGAATTTAAATCAGAATTAATTAATGAAGTCAAAATGATTTGTCTGTCATTGTTAGTTTCCTTTAAAAAAAAATATAAAAAATACATTTAATTCTGGTTATTTTTTTATATATTTCAACCAAATTTCGCAAAATCTTTATAAATTGAAGCCTACGTGTTATTCTCATGTATCAAATATCTGTCGTGGCGCAGAGGCATAAGCCTGCGACTGTATACGCGACAGGTTTTGGGTTCAATTTCCCGCTCTAGGAAATGTAAAAATTTAGTATTTTCATTTCCTGTGTTTGGTAACTAGGCAAAGCGTGGTGTTGAGTTCCGCCACTCAGCACGCAATGCCTCAATTTGGCGGAAAGTGTGTAATGGAGGGTCTTAACACTAGGTTCTCAGGTTCCCTCTGCCTACCCTACTATATGCGGGATACAGCGTGAAACTAAAAAAATGCTTACACACTTTTTATAATTTTCCTTTCGTCACTCTGGTCTGTTGAATTCCTCTACTTAACACGCAAATCGAATTCACATAAAATGCAAAGAGCTGAATATCTTGACACTAGGTTCCCTCTGACCCCCATTATAGGGGATAAACCTTACGCTTTAAAAATAGGATATAATTTTTTTCCTCAATGGGACTCGAACCTACAACCATTGCGTCCAGTCATTTATAAATAAAAAATAGTTATATAATAATATAATACTAATGTCCCCGTTGACGCGTTAACAACGCGTTGTCTTTAGTAACGTATATGTCACTTTGTATAAACCATGGTGTCAAACCATTGTTGTGCGTGTTTTATTAATTTAATACTTTTTATGATTTATTTAAAAAAAAATATTTGGCATTCTGCACACCTTCTCTATATAAACTATAAGTGTGCCAAGTTCCATGCTCCTCGTCCGCGTAATTTTCGTAAAGGGGAACAAAGTCTTTGCTTCACGTATTTATATATAGATATAGTTTTGAGCAATTCTTAAGATTAAGCTTAAAGGCTTAAATTAAACAATAAAATTTTAGTACATGTATCGTAAAGTTATGATAATATTTATTTTATATTATGCTACCAGAATAACACAATTTCGCGCAGTTGGGAGTCTGATTACATGACAATAGGTGCAAATTCGATTCCGGTCTAATGAAATATTACTCAAAAACTTCTCCTCAGATATTACTTAAATTAAAATGGGACCACATCACAAACACTAGCTATCATATAAACAAAGAATCATTAAAATTGGTCCACCCAGTAAAAAGTTATGCGATAACACACAAAAAGTACAGTCGAATTGTCTCCCCTTATTTTAAAAATCACGCCTGTCGTGGCGCTGAGGCACAAGCGTTCCGCTGTAACGACAAGTTGTGGGTTCGATTCTAACTCCAGGAAATGGAATTTATCATTTCCTGGGTTTGGTAACAAGGCAAAGCGCGGCGTTGAGTTCTGGCACTCAGCACGCAATGCCTCAATTCGGTGGAAAGTGGGGAACGGTGTGTCTTAACACTGTCTACCCTGCTATATAGTAGGCTATTACAAGCACTTTCGAATCGTCAATTTACAAAGGTGTCAGTCGTGTCAGTCCTAACGGAAGTTACCACCGGCTCGGAAGGCAGTTCTGCTGAGAAGAGCCGGCAAGAAACTCAACAGTTGCTCTTTTCAAATAAATTTTTTATAATAAATATACAACTATGATGAGCCTCCCGACTCCCGACTCCCGGATGAGCGTCAACAGCATTTAATTCCACACATTGACATCATTATAGTATTCTTGGACAGAATACTCTTTTCAATAATATGTTCTTAATCTCAACTTTATGGATCTGTATCCCGCATATAGCATATAGCGTGAAGCTATGTGTTTTGAAAATCAGTTAAAGAACGTAGTGTCCTAACACTACTTTTGTGTCCAATAAAAAACAACAGCTTGTTATAATCATCTATACTAAAACGGGAATATATTTCCATACGTATCGACTTTATTGTACCTCGTATTATGTTACTATATTACCTTACAATATTTATTAAGCTTCTCGATAATATTTTGATCACTTTATATAGTACTGGGTACTTATCGTTATATTATGACCAAATTACACAAAATATATATATTGGAGCCTATATATTATTCTTTGATTATTTTAATTTTCGTGGGTTCGATAAAAAAGGCAAAGCGCGGCGTTGAGTTCCGCTACTCAGCACGCAATACCTCAATTCGGCGGAAAGTGGGGAACGGAGTGTCTTGACACTAGGTTCCTTCTGCCTACCCTGCTATATAGCGGGATATAGCGTGAAGCTATGTATTTATGTATGTATGTATATATTATTCTCTTGTATAAGCTATATTATTTTAAAGTATCATCTATTATAGATATGTTTAGTAGTTTTTACGTTGAAGAGTAACAAATATACTTCATATACTTTCGCTTTTATAATATTAGTGGAATTAATAATAATATATAGTTCTCTCAATATAGTTATAGTTATAGATATAGTTATAGTTAGTACCGAAAGAGAACTTAATTTAACAAGACAGTGAATGAATAAATAATTATTTAAAGTACATATAACACCCGCCCAAGACTGTCTGTTTACACATATAGGTGAAAACCAAAAAAATATCATTAAAATAATTTCAAGGCCATCGTGGCACAGTGGACACCTGACTGTAAAGATGAATGGTTGTGAATTCAATTCCATACGTGCTTTTGTTAAAAAAGACTTTTTGTTAACATAATTTTGTTTTTCTAATAACTGCTAATATATTTAAAAAGAACAGAAGAGAATAACCACTAGACCTACTAGAACAGAATAACCACTTAAATAATTCTCCTTATTTTTACAAATATAAGAGATATGTAGATAGAGACTCCGTGGCATAGTGGGACAGTGTTTGACTGTAACAACGATCGGTTGTCAGTTCGATTTCCACTCAAGCGAATCATTTATTTCTCCGTTCTAATAAGACAAAACACGACATAAAGTTCAGTCACTTCACGCTACGTTCTAATTCTAGTGAAAAAACCGATAAACGTAGTGTCTAAACTCTACGTTCTCTCTAATACGAGAAAAAGCATCCAAGACATACATTTTTTTACCTTCACGCTTTATCTCGCATATAGCAGGGTAAGCAGAGGGAACCTGAGAACCTATTGTTAAGACACTCCGTTCTTTCAACAAATCCGTTCCCCACTTTCCGCTGAATTGAGGTACTGCGTGCTTTGTGGCGGAACTCAACGCCGCGCTTTGTTATTACCAAAAAGACATACATATATAAAATAAAAATAATATCAAATAAAAGAAAGACTTTCGATACATGTACTAAAATTTTATCTTTTAATTTAAGCTTTGCGATTGCAAAAACGTGGTCGAAACCTCATGAATAGCCATAACTAAGTATATGTTTGTACTATACCATACAACAGTATAGACGAGAGCAGAGGACCGGCTCACGCACACATGTACTTGGTAGGGCGAAGGGAAATTTTGGCAATCATTTATAGCTTAATGTTCATACGAACTGCGAAGATGCAACGTAAAAATATGTATAAGAATTATTATGGGGAACGGTATTGTTGAAAGAGAATGGAGTGTCTTGACACTAGGTTCTCTGCTTTCCTCTATCTACCCTGCTATATGCGGGTTACAGCGTGAAGTTAAAAAAAAAAAAAGTACTTTTGGATAAATTTTTATGAAAACTTTTTATAACTGGAGAAGAAATGCAGAAATATGTTTTAGATGAGTTTCTAAAAAGGATAGGGTTCTTAACCATTCGACTGTATTTTTTGTGTGTGTTACCGCATAACTATTTACATATAATACATAGCTTCACGCTGTATCCCGCATTAAGCAGGGTAGGCAGAGGGAACCTAATGTTAAGACACTCCGTTCCCCACTTCCCGCCGAATTGAGGCATTGCGTGCTGAGTGGCGGAACTCAACGCCGCGCTTTGCCTTGTTACCAAACCCAGGAAATGAAAAATTTCATTTTGGAGTGGGAATCGAACTCACAATCTGTCGCGTTTACAGTCGCACGCTTGTGCCTCAGCGCCACAACAGACGTCTATTTAACCATTAACTATTTATTGGGTGAACCGATTTTGATAATCCTTTCTCTCAACTAGATGTTCTGATGAATTTAATTAGGACTTGGGACATTTTTTTTACTGATGAAAATTCGTAAATATTTTCCTTGTTAATAAATTTTATTTAAAGTCATATTTCTTTTTTTTTTGTAAAATTTTAATTATACAATAATGTATCAGAAATACAATAAATTAATTAATTTATATACATTTATGTTTTATTATAAATAAAATAAAAAAATAATTTGACGAGATTCAAACCCACGACTCTTGACATCAGTCATCATCAGCTATATGTTCTTAAACGTTATTTAATATGAAATATTTTTTATCCTAAAAAAATATGTTAAAAACTTACTAATTGACCTATAAAGTCAAATTCAAATGTAATTTAATAAATATATAAATTTATTTCCATACACACTCAATTCATTATAAGAGCTTCATAATTATATCAATCGAACTATATTCAATAAATACAGTTTTAAACGTTCTAGAAGTTTCCACTTAAAATATATGAATAGAATTAAGTAAGCTTTTAAAATTAATTACCTTTTACGTAGTGTTCTATATATACAAATATCTTCTGCGTCATTCTTTTTTAGCTTCACGCTTTATCCGAATATAGCAGGGTAGGCAGAAGGAACCTGAGAACCTAGTGTTAAGACACTCCGTTCCCTACTTTCAGCCGAATTGAGGCATTGCGTGCTGAGTGGGGGAACTCAACGCCGCGATTTGCCTTGTAACCAAACTCAAGAAACGAAAATACTAAAGTTTTACATTTCCTGAAGTGGGAATCGAACCAACAACCTGTCGCGTTTACAGTCGCACGCTTGTGTCTCTGCGCCACGACAAATCTGCGTCATATAAATAATACATAAACTGTTGATAATTTCCGCCCATTATAGAAGCATTGCGTAACTTAACGACGTAGTTTTCGAACTATACTTACGAAAAAATATGTCAAGTAAATAAAAAAGTTCCCCTATCACATATCATATACCACAAAAGTTGGAGGTTGTAAGAATGTATGAATGCTTGTTACTCTATCGAGAAAAACTACTAAATGAAAACGAATTTAGATGAAACTTTACAAAAATATAGTTTATACATCAGAATAACACAAAGACTACAATTTGTAAAAATCTTGTCTAATTTAGCCATAATATAAAAAGTGGGGAACGGAGTGCCTGAACACTAGGATCTCAGGTTCCCTCTGCCTACCCTGCTATATGCGGGATACAGCGTGAAGCTTAAAAAATATCAAAATAAATATCTATTGGCAATAAAATTGCACAATAATTTCTCGAACGAGGTTTACTTTACGTTTATGTGTGTGTATTGACTTATGTGTGCGTGTGTGTATGTGTGTGTAACAGTCATTATTCGTAAGTACTAGAGGATAGTTGTAT
This sequence comes from Philaethria dido, assembly GCA_033558755.1. Lineage (NCBI taxonomy): Eukaryota > Metazoa > Arthropoda > Insecta > Lepidoptera > Nymphalidae > Philaethria > Philaethria dido. Next base: position 32,483 of record JAKGSA010001135.1, on the reverse strand, counting down.
GTATAGATTTTGGGAGTACAGTCGCCTAAATGTTGATACGGTATGATTTTAATATAATTTTGAATAATGAGTTTCTTAGAAAACGTATAAAATTTGAACGCAGCAGGACTCGAACCCGCACCTCTTGGAAACTGTCCAAGCGCTCTGACCTCTAAGCCATGCGTTCTATATCCGGCTGCGTCGAAATTCTTACATGCTTCTTACAACTAATTTTTGTTGTTAAAAAAAACTTCAATAATGACGTTTTTCTCCACGATTTTTCTGGCATAAGAGTGTATTCAGAGTGAAACTAGTGTCAATATACTCCGTTCATTCACTTCCAGCCCGATTTCCCCCGGAATTGAAGCAATATGTGTTGAGTTACGGAACTCAACGCCGCGCTTTGTCTAACTAGAGCGGAGAAATGGAAATAATTTTAAATGTCATCATTCCTCTTCGAGTGGGAATCGAATCCACAACCAATCGACATTAGAATCAGATGCTGATCCACTGCACCGTAATGGCCTGTCATAATGATATTTTTAGAAAAAAATATTTTAAGCAATTTAATTGAGTTGCTTGTGACTTCTACAACACCAGAGGAGTTGTAAATCCGTTGCCGACCTAGTGGTCTGATGGAAAGGGGAGAAAATAATGTAGTGACCGCGGCAGTTCGCCATCGAAACCACCACATTCTGGGGAAAAGATAGGTGAGAATAGGGAAAATCTGACATACATGCCATCGAACCGGAACACATCATTAGATATTTGGCGATTCGTATTTGACATGACAGTGGACGCGAACCAGCCGGAGGACGAACCTCCTACCACCTAACTACTAAGATACCCGCCTCTGAATACCCTGTTATACGAAAAAAAAAGGTAAAGTTGCAAAAAAAGCAAACCCAGTTAGATTTCGTAGAGAACTACACTTTCAACAAGCTTACATATGAAAGCTTTTAAATCGAAGTCAATCAATGGCTTTCGTAACTCAGCTCTGATTGAACTAATTGGTGTTGACTTTAACCTTTACATTCATTCTGCGATACAAAATAGAATTTATTTCTAGAGACGAGAAAATTCCATTAGATATTTATGTTCTGTTTTTAATAATATTAATCACACATTCAGGAAACAGTAACATTTTTTAAAAATGTATGTAAATTGAGCGGGACTCAAACCCGCGCCTCTTGACAAACACTTTAAATTATCAAAAATATTTAATAAATAGTATTCTCTCTTACCAAGCGATTGTTCGTAGAAATAATCATTGGGTAAAAATCTCTCTACAGAGATTGTAACAAGCGCATAAGAATTTCGACGCAGCTAGATAAGAACGCATATCTTAGCGGTCCGAGTGCTTGGACGGCTTCCAATAGGCGTGGGTTCGAATCTCACTGCGTTTAAATTTACATATACGTTTTCTAAACATGTTTTCCGATAGGAATAGGTTCAAGGTTTTATTTAGAATGGTTAATAAGTGCGGCGTTGTGTTCCGTCATGTAACACGTCAACGTATGTCTATAATGGGGTAGAAAATGGCAAATGAAGTACTGTATTGACTAACACATTAATTTTTATTTTATTTTTTAAGGATTACTGATTAGTAATCCTTTTTCGAAACAAAGGGAAAAGCTGCTTATACCTTATAAGGCAGGTGTGTAAAAAATATCCCATTAAAAGTATAAATGTGAAAATATAAGCCAAGTTCAACATAAAAAGTATGGGTTATTGCTGAATTCACTTACATACATACAATGCTTCCTAATTTTGAAATGTGTTTTTAAATAAATCTACAAATATAAATTTGAGATTCGATTTAGTTATACACTGTTGTACTTCTCGCTTCTAAATTATTTAAGAATCCTAGTTACTATTACTATATATGCACACTACCGTTTTGTTGTTGAACTTGGCTTGACTGTGTCTAGTTATACAATTTTAATATATTTAGAACAACACTTATTTCTCTACAAACATTAAATTTTACTTATATTCTTTTTTTTTTAACTTCACGTTATATCCCGCATATAGCAGGATAGGCAGAGGGATAGGCCAGAGAATCTAGTGTTAATACGCTCTATTCTCTTTCAACAATTCCGTTCCCCACTTTCCGCTGAATTGAGGCATTGCGTGCTGAGTGGCGGAACTTAACGGCGCACTTTCCCTTGTTACCAAACCCAGGAAATGAAAAAGTGCATTTCCTGGAGTGGCAATTGAACCCACAACCTGTCGCGCTTACAGTCGCACACCTGTGCCTCTGCGCCACGACAGATGTTCACTTTTTTACTCTTATAAACAAATATAGCGCTTTAACTAAACTAAGAGCCGAATATTTTTTTTTTTTATGTTCATTTTTTTATATAAAAATAAATATTTAACATATAAATTCGTCATCCACTGTACTTTGAAAATTCAAGCACCCGCACTTGAGCTAACTGCCAAAATCGGCGCATGCGCATAGGTCAAACGCACTCAACCCATCTCCCTCGCACGCGCGCAAACGAGCGAGACAGACATACACCACCAAATATGCAGTCCACCAAGTATGCAATGATGATTTTTTTGCCCATTTTTCATCTCCTTTTTAATATACTTAAGAACAGATTAGATGGATTGTTGTTTGAATAACATTATATTTATATTTATCTTGATTATACATACATACAGCGTGAAGCTATCACGCTGTATCACGCATATAGCAGGGTAGGCAGAGGTAACCTAGTGTTAAGACACTCCGTTCCCCACTTTCCGCCGAGCTCAACGCTGCGCTTTGTTACCAAACCACCTTGTTACCAAACCCAGGAAATGAATATCTTGATTATTATGATTATATTTAAATTATTTTCATTTCTGCGTAAGACACGGCACGTGCACGGCGTTGAGTTCCGCTTCAGCACGCAATGAGTCGAATTCGGGGGGAACACTGCGAATGTCCTGACACTACCTTCACTCTGACTATCCTGGGGGACAAAGCGTGAAGACGCTTTTTTTTATTTATTAATAAAATTCGAACGCTAAACATATATTCACAAGAAATAATGTAACCTTACATACATAATATATGTGCTATGAAAATCATTTAAAAAAATCGGTAGTCATAATTTCTCATATAAAAACTATGAGTATTTACAAATAAAGTATAAGAATTACTTAATTTGGCGGAAAGTGGGTAACAGAGTGTCTTAACACTAGGTTCTCAGGTTCACTCTGCCTACCCTGCTATATGCGGGATACAGCGTGAAGCTTAAAGAAATTATAAAGAGCAAAAACAATAAAATTATAAAAGTATCTTATAAGAAAGTCGACTTAGTACAATTACAATTTTAACAAAAAAGGAAAACAGACTTCAAGCCAAATTAGCTACCAAGTAAAATTATTACGAAAAACTCGAAAACTACTAGTCCAGATCTTAATTAAATTTAAATAGGACGATATCAGGAGTTTTAACTACCATATATTAAAAACAACATCAAAATTGGTTCACCCAGCAAAAAATTGTAACACACAAAAATACAGTCAAATTGATCATCTCCTTTTCTGGGAGTCGGTTAGAACATAAAGGAAATTTAATCTAAGGTTATTCCCTGGATGGAAATAAATTTAGATAGCTGGGTACGAGGGGTTGTACGCTGTCATATTTTAATAAAACATGTCCCCAAAAAGCGAGTACTAAATATCGTCACCCCTATGTGTGGTTTTTGTGCAAAAATAGAGAAAACATAAATAAATATTGCAATGAATTCAATTTTCTTTTCACTGACTTCATTTTGATTGCATTTTTAATGTATATTATTTTTGTTTTAAATTCACTTCCGCCGAATTGAGGCGTTGCGTGTTGAGTGGCGGAACTCAACGTTGCGCTTTGCCTTGTTACCAAACCCAAGAAATTAAAATACTAAATTTTCCTGGAGTGGAAATCGAATCCACAACCTGTTGCGTTTACAGTCGCACGCTTGTGCCACTGCGCCAAGAGAAGCGTAATTATTAGAATTATATTAATGAAATTATTTTTAATTCTCCGGCATGAAAGGACAAAGTGCGGCGTTGAGTCCCACTTAACTCACAATGTCTCGAATTCAGGCAGAAAGTGGCGAACAGAGTGTCTAGACACTAGAATCTCTCTAAATACCCCACAGAAAAAAATAAATCTATACATGCTAATATAAGTAACCTATTCTATAAATCAAAAGTACAAAACATTTCATAAAACTCAATTATAATTAATTACAATTAATATAATTTTAACATAAAAACTCCTACAAAAAATAAATAGCAATTTTTCATTTACACAGCTTCACTGTTCGTTATTTGTAAGGAGAATAAAATGTACCGTAGAATTTATGACTTTAGAATAACGTTTTAGTACGGTCCAGATTAAATTAGTCTAGAACTGCAGACTATACTATTAAATTGTTAACCAACTTCAAAAAAGGATAACTTTTTCAATTCTATTGTTATATTGTACTTTGTTATATGCGAACCAATTTTAACAATTATTTCTTTTATATGATAGTTTATGTTTCTGATCATCAATCGTGGCGCAGAGGCACAAGCGTGCGACTGTAAGTGCAACAGGTTGTGGGTTCAATTCCCACTCCAGGAAATGTTTGTATTTTCATTTTCTGGGTTTGGTAACAAGGCAAAGCGCGGCGTTGAGTTCCACCACTCAGCACGATTCCGTTCCCCACTTTCCGCCAATTTGCCGCCGAATTGTTATACGAGAACGGAGTGCCTTAACACTAGGTTCTCGGGTTCCCTCTGCCTACCCTGTTATATGCGGGATACAACGTGAAGTTAAGAAAAAATATTTCTGATTTGGTCCCATTTAAATTAAATAAAGACCTGAGGAGTAGTTTTTGTATTATTCGTAATCATTTTATTGAATCGATTTGTTTTTTTTTTAATCATAATATTAAGGGTCAATAAAGAATTAGCTTAACGCTTTTTCCTGCATAGCAAGGCAGCCAGAGAAAATCTAATGTCAAAATACTTCGTCCACCGTTACAAACAGGGAAAATGAGTCACACTGCCTTTTTTATTGCTTTTTGAAATTTGAAATGTTTTAAATTAAAAATAAATGAATCGCCATGGTCAAGATACAACCGCCATCGATTAATCTCTTAAAACATGCCTTCTTTATGTCGGGGATCCTCAGGATTAGCATCTAAACTTCCTCCAATCTAGACAATATGGACAGATAGCGTGTGACTGTAAACGCGATTGGTTGTGAATTCGATTAGTCCATTGAAACATTATGTTTAGGGTTGCGTTTTGCAGAGGACGAAAATTTATTTTTCTAATGTTGAAAAAAGTTATAACCTCCAAAAGGATCCAAAAAAAATTACTCATTTTTATTTATAAATTTATCATACATACCTGTTGATGATTGCTCTCTGGCTTATCACTGCTGTCTGACACTGAGGAGTCTGTTGGTTTCTTACACCATGTGGGACACCACCGTCGAAGCATACACCTGTAGAGAAATATATACAAATATAATATTTTATATATATTATGACCAGTCGAGGCGCAGAGGCACAAGCGTGCAACTGTCAACGCGACAGGTTGTTGGTTCGATTCCCACTACAGTAGTGCTAGCACGAAAATTTGCGACAAAATATTCGTATCGTTATCGAAAGAATTTGTATGGGAATAGAAAAGCGCCCCTACCGTGCGTAAGAGGAACTAAAACTTTCACATACAAAATGCTTACGATAACAATAAGAATACTTTGTCGCAAGGTTTCGTGCTTGCCTTACTTGAAACGAAAATATTAAATTATATTTAATATATTCATTTCCTCGCTCTGGTAATAAAGCAAAGCACGGCGTTGAGTTCCGCCACTCAGCACGCAATGCCTTAAATTCTGTGGAAAGTGGAGAACGGAAATCCCAATAGAACGGAGTGTTTTAACACAAGGGTCTCAGGTTCTCTCTGCCTATCCTGCTATGTGCGGGATACAGCGTAAAAAAAACCTAAGTACATCATTTTTTATATGGAAAATAATTAAGTATTTGATATTATAACAGACTTCTGGTATAAAATATTCAAATAACGACGTTATGAACTTTTGTTTACGTATGCTGTTAATAATTTATACTTCTACCTACGTACTACGTGGCATATATTATATTTCCTGTGCCTCACGTTATATAGGGAATATATAATTAAAATTTTAACAAAAAAGAAAACCTTCTTCAAAGAAAATGCTCTAAAAAGTTACATTATTACTTAAAAACGACTCATCAGACCTAAACCAAATTTAAATGGACCACATCTAAAGCACCATATAAAAAATTACCATTTGGTAATTTCGGAACGGACGGACGGACGGACTTATGGTTTTTTTTTACCATATAAAAATTACCATTTTTTATATGGTAACATTATCATATAAAAAAGAATTATCAAAAATGGTTCACTCAGTGAAAAACAATGTGATAACACACAAAAAAATATAGTCGAATTGATAACTTTATCCTTTTTTGAAGTTCGTATTCACTCATTTCTATTTCTTGTCTTCTTCTTAGAAAAAAACATAAAATTAATAAAAAATTGGGTGCTGACACAATTTGGCGAAAAGTGGGGATCGGAATTGTTGAAAGAGAATGGAGTGTCTTGACAATAGGTTCTCTGGTTTCTGTTATCTAGTATGTAACATGGACTGCCATTGACCACGCGAGCCAAGCTGCAGGTAACAGTTAGTGCCTCATATATGTAGGTAGGGATTGAACCTGTAGATACCGCCCCACTGTAAACTGCACGATGACCTCATGGCCTTTATAGTTATTTATTACTTTATAACAAAGGCGGATCTTATAATAAAATCTCTTTAAAACTTCATCGAGAATTCATAATAAGATTCGAACTTCTAAGGAGCCAATTCAAAGGCGTCAAAACTTTTGCGAGTTACTTTGCCGTCATGAATTGTGGTTTACTTTTAAAGTTAAAAGACACCATCGTGGCACAGTTCTTGTCTAACTGACAACAGGTATGAGTTCAATCCTCATTTTGGGGATGGTTTTTATATAGCTAAAGAGCTATAAGCTCTCTCTCTTATAAAGATAAGAGGAAAAATAATTTAACAACTTTTCAGTTGTATTCCGCAAACCAGGTTTACTCCGAGAGAAGCTAATATGACTCAGGTAGACACTCGGTTCTTCGCTTTTCACTTTAATCACTGCGTACGTATGAGTAACAGAAAATAACCATACGCCAGAGCGTAAATCAAAATAAATTAATATATTCATTGCTTTCGATTTCATTTGCGAGTGAGAATCGAACCCAGAACAGTGCAGTCAGACGCTGTCCCACTGCTGCTGCCACGATAGCTTCTACTGCTGTAATAATAAAAAAAAAACAACATCCAATAAAAACGCCGGTCGTGGCGCAGAGGCACAAGCGTACGACTGTAAACGCGACAAGTTGTGGGTTCGACTCCCATTCCAGGAAATGGAATATTTCATTTCCTGGGTTTAGTAACAAGGCAAAACGCGGCGTTGAGTTCCGCCACTCAGCACGCAATGCCTCATTTCAGTGGAAAGTGGGGAACGGAGTGTCGTAACACTAAGTTCCCTCTGCCTAAACTACTACATGTATGTAAGTGTGTATCAAATAAAATGCACAAAAAGTATCTAACGTTACTATCAACAAATACCCTAAAAACTACTCGTCAGATCTTAACTAAATTTTAATAGCACCACGTAAGAAGCAGTAGCTAATACCTATCAAATGAAAAAGTAATCAAAATTTTTGGTGGTAGGAGGTTCGTCCTCCGTCTGGCTCGCGACCACTATCATGTCAAAGAC
>JAKGSA010001135.1:12894-24592 GCA_033558755.1 Philaethria dido | reverse complement strand
AAAAAAAAAAAAAAAATTGGTTCACCTAGTAAAAAGTTACCCACAAATAAAAAAAAATACAGTCCAATTAGACTTCCTTGTAGATTAATAAAATGAATAAATTTGCTCAATTTAAGTCTGTTATTTTCATCACATCACTATCACTATCATATAAAAGTAGAATCATCAAAATCGGTTGATCCAGTAAAAACTTATTAACACACATAAAAAACGCATGTCGTAGCGCAGAGGCGTGCGGCTGTAAACGCGGCAGGTTGTGGGTTCGATTCCCACTCCAGGAAATAAATATTCTAAACAATATTTAGTATTTTAATTTCCTGGGTTTAATAACAAAGCAAAGCACGGCGTTGAGTTCCGCCGCAATGCCTCAATTCGGCGGAAAGTGGGGAACGGAATTGTTAAAAGAGAACGGAGTATCTTAACACTAGGTATTCAGGTTTCCTCTGCCTGCCCTGCTATATGCGGGATACAGCGTGAAGTTAAAAAAAAAACAGAGTCCAACTGAGAATCTCCTCCTATTTTTAAATTCAGTTAATAAAATAGCAAAAGTTTGCTCAATTTAAGTCTGTTATTTCCATAGTTCGTATCACGGAAGTGATGTTTGGCGTAAACTTTTGGACCGAGTCCAGAACAGCGTTTCCTCTGAACGCAAGCTTGATATTTTTGTAACTATTAAGGAAATTGAGCGAGAAACTAAATAAATAAACTTTTAGAGACCAAGTTTAAGTAACTTTGTTGCTTTTACAGGTACCTAGTTTTACTTTAAATTTATTAGTCGTTATTTTATACTAGCTTTTGCCCGCAGCTTCAAAGGCTTTGCGTTGATTAAAGTAGACTATAATGGCCATAATTTTAACTATTTTTTTTTTTTTTAACTTCACGCTGTATTCCGCATATAGCAGGCCAGGCAAAAAGAACCTGAGTATCTACTGTTAAGACACTCCGTTGTTCTCTTTCAACAATTCCGTTTCCCACATTGTGCCGGATTGAGGAATTGCGTCCTGAGTGGCGGAACTCAACGCCGCGTTGTAGGTTCCATTCTTACTTAGCGAAATGATTATTAATTAATTACATCCCCTTCTCCACTTTAGTAAGACAAAACGCGGCGTTGAATTCCGCCACTGTGTACACTATTCCACTCTCTCTTCCCCTAATATTTTTAAGCGCAAAATAGAGAACGGAGTGTCTTAACACTAGAGTCTCTAACTACACCGGTATACGACATAAACGTGAAATAAACAGGCTAAAGTTTTTACTATGATACCTAACTTGAGACTAAGCTGCTCCGAATATATAAACTCTAGGACTTAACCTATAAAAGCGATCCTAATATTCTATAGGGTTAGAAATATCGGAAAATGGCACAGTCGAGGCTTATCTCATTGTAAATAACGGTTATGTGGTGGAATCTCAATGGAAGGAACATTTATATTGATTTTTAACATTATATGATAAACACAAAAGAACATGATATGAATTTTAAAAATTATTTAGTGACGTTATGTAAAATTTAGTATTTTCATTTCTTGGGTTTGGTAACAAGGAAAAGCGCGGCGTTGAGTTCCGCCACTCAACACGCAATGCCTCAATCTGGCGGAAAGTGGGGAACGGATTTGTTGAAAGAGAACGGAGTGTCTTAACACTAGGTTCTCAGGTTCCCTCTGCCTAACCTGCTATATGCGTGATGGGTAAAAAATATTACGGATTGTTACCAAACCCTATAGGAAAATGAAAAATTCCATTTCCTAGAGTGGGAATCGAACCCACAACCTGTCGCGTTTACAGTCGCACGCTTGTGCCTCTGCGCCACGACAGGCGTTAATATATAAATAACTAAATAAAACACTTTTAAAAAAAGTAATTCTAAATAACATAAATCATAATCTACATTTAGAACTTACACTTAAAAACCCCTATCTTGAACAGTATACAGGATGTATGTGGGTTTATCCACTTATTCACGTTTAACACGGATATAACATCAAAGACTACAAGGATTATTCAATTAACACGTACATGGACAGGTCTATACCATAGTTCATTGAGTTATTTCAAGGTGAGTAAGCTTTGGCTACAACTAATAACTTAACACCAGTAGAGAAATGGCCAAAAGGGCGTAAAATATGAAGATTCAAATATTCTATACATAAACAATACGTAATGTCTATTTACTTTTTATTCTGCGGCGTTCAATTCCGGCACTCAGCATACAATCTCAAAATTGAAAAGTAGAAAACGGAGTGTCTTAACACTAGATGCTGTCCAACTACCTCACTCTGATGCTTCAAAGTCCGGAAAATCTAAGGTAGTAAGAGCGCTTAAACGACTTCCATGTTTCGGATTCCAGTGTCGCTCGCAACGTTCAAATGTTATGTTTACGAAAAATATATTAAGCTATGCTACTCTGTCACTCAGCAAGCAATGTCTCATTCCGACGGAAAATGGGAAACGGAATTGTTGAAGGAGAACTGTGAGAACTGTGAGAGAGTGTCTTAACACTAGGTTCTCGGGTTCAGGTATTAAAAAACGAATTTCCTCATTAATTGTACGCAGTAAAGTTAAAAGCGCGAAGTATGAAAAATCAGTCTAAAATCTACTAAAAGAGCCAGTCTACAAAAATCATCAATTCATTACTAGCAAATACATACGAGTATATCGAATGCAGCATTAGTGGATTTTTCCAAATTTGGTTAGTTACAGAAAGCAGCGCAGGCTGTAGAGGTGAACGTTAATGCACATTTAAAGGGGCCCCTTAAGCCTACACTTGGGTCGCAAGTTACCTGGCACTCTCTAAGCCCCTGTCTCTGCAACACGATGGGCACGATGAATCCATGGATTTCTAAGAATTTTCTTCTATACGTCGAAATAAATTTAATCAATCAACTAAAGGTTTAGGCATCGTCATACAAACTAATTCAAATAGTATTTAGGCCTACTTCCCCATAAGTAAAGAAATTAGCGCGGAAAGTGGGGGTGAACATATGCACATTTAAAAGGGCCTCTTAAGCCTACACATGGCTGGTAATCCCAGGCACTCTTTAACCTCCTCTCTACAATACAACGGACCTTGCACAGTGAATCCATGGGTTGCTAAGGAGCTTTTCCTGGATATTTAACTACTTACACTGAAAAGGCATGCCACGCAGGTCGAGAAAATTTAGGGAATTACAATTTAATCGTGAAGTTTATTCGTAACGCAAGTGGTTAGGTAATTTTTTTTTAGCTTCACGCTGTATCCCGCATATAGCAGGGTAGGCAGAGGGTACGAGGCTACCTAGTGTTAAGACACTCCATTCCCCACTTTCCGCCGAATTAAGGCATTGCGTGCTGAGTGACGGAACTCAACGCCGCGTTTTGTTTTGTAACCAAACCCAGGAAATGAAAATACTAAACTTTTAAATTAATTAAATTTAATCAATCAAATTGAATATATTAACATTTTGACAGTGTCATGCGAAACTAATCCGTATAGTATTAAGAGCTACTTCCCTATAAATCACGCAGTTAAGGCGCAAAGCCGACCCTTTGATCAGAGTACTCATCGTTAACCCTTGCGTAAGTTACGACCACACTATTACAAGAGGTCTATATTGTAATCAAACGATTATAAATTAATATTCTATTGAGCGCCTGTCGTGGCGCAGAGGCACAAGCGTGCGACTGTAAACTCGACAGGTTGTGGGTTCGATTCCCACTCCAGGAAATGTAAAATTTAGTATTTTCATTTCTTGGGTTTGGTAGCAAGGCAAACCGCCACTCAACACGCAATGCCTCAATTTGGCGGAAAGTGGGAAACGGAAACGTTGAAAGAGAACGAAGTGTCTTAACACTAAGTTCTCTGGTTCCCTCTGCCTACCCCGCTATATGCGGGATACAGCGTGAAGTTAAAAATTCTATTGAATTTTTACTAACCGACATCAAAAAACGAGGCCCTATAGCTTTTGGATGAATCAATTTTGACGAAGCTTTTCTATATGATAGTTAGCTATCTAGCTCTTCTTAAGTGGTCCCATTTAACTGAAGTTCTGACGAGTAGTTTTGGAGTTATTCGTAATAATGTTACTTTTCAGTGCATTTTATGTGAAGTCGATTTTCTTTTTTGTTAAAATTTTTAATTATTTTAAAATGTTTTAAGTCTTAATATTTTTTTTAATATGCCCAGTAGATCAGCGTCTGACTGTAAACGTAACTGATCGTGGGTTTGATTCCCACTCGAAATAATGACTATATTTTTATTATTTTCATTTCTAAATAAAAATATTAAAAGATAAGTATTTTATTTCCTGGGTTGGGCGCGGCGTTGACTTTCGCCAATTAGCATGCAATGCCGCAACTCGGCGAAAAGTGTTCTTAACACTAGGTTTTTTTTTAACTTCACGCTGTATCCTGCATATAGCGGGGACAGCTGCATAGGCAGAGGGAACCAGAGAACCTAGTGTTAAGACTCTCCGTTCTCTTTCAACATTTCCGTTATTATATTTTTGTCTCAGTTAACCTTAATAGTTAACCAATCTATAATGTTGAAAATTTAGATCAGTTTAGTTATTCTATGGCTTTCAATCGCGTCGCAATACAAATCACTTGACCAATGTCACGTTATGTGGACAGAGAGATTTATTACGCTATCAAACGTGTACGTGTCAAAATAACCCCAAAACTACCCTCATATTAGCACAAATATATTTTGCTATTTATGGTAATAGCCCAACAAGAATGATTATTGCCTATGTTTTATAGTTAACTAGCTGTACCCGGCGCGTGTTGCTACGCCAGTAACTAAAATAAATTTAAGAAATCGATGACATACAGACAAACATTCATCCGAGAACTTTCCATTTCACAATTTAAAAAAATTGTGAAAAGACGTTTGTATGTTAAAGGTTATTACCTAATTAGTGATTTAGATTTTATAAATGATAATACACCTTTTACAATAGGATCCCAGAAAACGTCCGAGAACTTTCCATTTTACAATTTAAAAAAATTGTAAAAAGACGTTTGTGTGTTAAAGGTTATTACCTAATTAGTGATTTTATAAATGATAACACACCTTGGGAATGAAATGCTCGCTCGAGTCTGTTTCAAAGGTATCATTGCCACTAATAAATAATTGTAAACCATTGAGGAATAAAAAATTAAAGCGTAAAGTTGGCATAACAGGGCAGTCAGAGAGAAACTAGTGTCAACACACTCCGTTTGTCTCCGCCCGAATTAAAGACAGTGCATGTTAAGTGGCGAAACTCAACGCCGCGTTTTATCTTACTTGAAATATTTATAGCATTTTTTAACTTCACGCTGTATTCCGCGTATAACAGGGTAGGCAGAGGGAATCTGAGAACCTAATGTTAATTCCGGTCCCCACTTTCCGCCAAATTGAGGCATTGCGTACTGAGGTTTGGAACTCAACGCCGCGCTATGCCTTGTTATCAAGCCCAGGAAATAAAAATGCTAAACTTTTACATTTCCTGGAGTGGGATTCGAACCCACAACCTGTTGGGCACGTCGCACGCTTGTGCCTCTGCGCCACGACAGGCACTATTATATATATTTTAAATTCAGTTGATATTTCTCGTATACTTTAGATTGAAATTACCTCTATAAAAACCAATAGATTTATTTTATCGAAAGTCAATATTCACTCAGATTCCAACTTTCTTCTCATAGTTCATTTCACAGATATGGGCTAAAATAATGCTATAGTATAACCGACTTTAAAATAGGAGTGTCTCAACTCTACTGTATTATTTTATGTTTGTTACCACATGACTCTTTAATAGATTAATCTATTTTAATGATTCATTTTTTATATGATAGCTAGTCTACATTATCTTCTCCCCCTTCTATATATATGTTTTTATAGTCCTAAAGCACTATTTGAAATATAAAGTAATTAAATATTTTTATTTCTTTTTACACAAATAAAGACCATGGTGGCGCAGTGGGACAACATCAAACTGTAAACGCGATTGATTGCAGGTTCGATTTCCACTCGAAGGATTGATTATAATTAAATTATTTTCATTTTTCTGTTCTAGTAAATCAAAGCGCGGTGTTAAGTTCCGCCACTTAAAACGCAATATCTTCCAATCTCTTCGGAAACACAAGTTAGAAAACCCAACGATACGAACACTTAACCGTAAAGTAAAATATGTTCTATCAATCCAGTTAAAATAATTTCAAATCAAAACCATGACATATTTTTTTAAATATAACTAAACTTACCTAACCAGAAGCGTGGCGAAGAGAACAGTCAAGAGCGGCAGAAGCGTGGCGAAGCACGCTAGGAACAACGTCTGCACGTCCGTGAAACCTGAAAACATGGACACAACTGCGACAGGTCATATGCCTACAGGCCTGTTACCTGTAACAGGCGAGTAGAAAAAATACCTTTATCAACTTAATATATTAGATGATTATTTAAAAAAATCTAATTAGAGCATCGTGGCTCAGTAATCTGTAAGCACGATTGGTTGTGGGTTCTATCTCTTCTCGAGGGAATAATTATATATATTATTTTTTAACTTCACGCTGTATCCCGCATATAGCAGGGTAGGCAGAGGAAACGAGAGACCCTAGTGTTAAGACACTCCATTCTCTTTCAACAATTCCGTTCCCCACTTTCCGCCGAATTGAGGCAATAATTATATTCGTATTTAAATTATTTGCATTTTCCGCCGGAAATATATATCCGAAAATGCAGAATAAAGTGTCACGACACTATGCTGTACGAAATAAAGCGTAACACTGGAAAAACAGAGTCTTAACAATAGTCTCTCTAAGGTAAGTGTGTAGGTTCATACTCTTAATTGTCCACTTCTTAATAACTATAATAACATTATGTCGTCAAAACCAATATGATGGTGTGAATTCGATCTTTAGTCGAGAAAACAGTTATGCTTAGATTATCTTTACGCAATATCCCTAATCGGGTGAAAAGTGGAGAACGGAGTGTCTTAACACTAGTTTCTCTTTACCTACCACGCTGTGCAAGAATAAGCGTGAAGCTGTAACTATTATATAGAGGTACGTACATACATACAGACTGTATGTAAACAGCCTTGCTCCAGTTCAGAACAAACTAAGACAACGGCTGACATTTTAATCAACAAAGGTATGAATAAAACGCGAGATTTCTTACTTTTAATGTTAAATAATAAAAAGATGTAATAGAATGGTACCCTAGAGATGGGAAAAGGCAAAAAGGACGTCAAATTAAAAGATGGGAGGACGATTTACCAAAAGGATGGAGACGAATTGCTAAAAACAGAGAGGAATGGAAGTTAATGGGGGAGGCCTATGTCAAGAGACATCCTGATCAACAAACTGGCTGCTGATAAAAGAAAAATATATTTATGTAATAAATATTGTATCATGGTCAGAGAATAAAGGCTATTATTATTATTATTATTTTAATAAAAAATATTACATTTTGGGTAAATTCAAATTCCCAAAACTTGTTAAATAAATATATGAAGACAGAAAACTTTATTATTATAACCGACTTCAAAAAAGAGTACGTTTTCAATTCGACTGTATTATTTATGTGTGTTACCGTATAACTTTTTACTGGATGGACCAATTTTGATTGTTCTTTTTCTTTAATGATAGCTATTGCTTCTGATATGATGACATTGATATTAAGTTAAAATCTAACGAGTAGTTTTTGAGTTATTCGTAATAATTTTACTCTTTAGTGCATTTTATCTGATGTCACTTTTCTTTTTTTGTTATAAAATTAATTTTCGTTTTCGGTTTGTCGAAACTCGACTTTACGTCGGTATACTCATATCTATATATCCCGTCCTAAAGCCTTCAGGAAAAAGGATATATAGATTTAAACTATTTTATAAAATTTTATTTTATTTTTTTATTTTAAATATTTATCCGGAGTAATCGCGTATATTTTAGTATTCGAAAACACATTTTACACACTAGATTCTGTGGTTCCCTCTGCCTACCCTGCTATATGCGAGATAGTGCGTGAAGTTAAAAAAAAACACATTTAGGAAGCCCGACGTATCTAGTTTTCATCACTTTTTATCACTTTGCAGTACATGACGAACATACTCCGTTTAAAATAGTTTCATTTAATATGTGTAATAATTGCAAAAATCAAAGAGCTCATTAAAAAAATAATTATATGCAACTTCACATCTATTCCTGCATAGTAAAACAAACAGAAAGAACTGTATCAATTCCCTTTATTCTACACGTGCCACCCATTCAAGACCGCCACCTAACACGCAATATCTCAAAGCTCTGAGTGTCTAGAGTCTAGGTTCTCTGACTATCCTACTATACAAAAAAGCTGTCAAAAAATTCCAATCCATCCCTTTCTCTAGATAAATATAAGAAAAGGATAAACTTCATTATATAGCGTGTGTAATGTGTATGTATATATAGATTGATAGAAAAAACTTTATTGCACACTTGAAATGATACATAGAGAAAATTTAAAATAATATAACAAATGCACAAAGGCGGCCTTATCACTAAAAGTGATCTCTTCCAGGCAACCTAACTGAAGGGATCTACAGATAAAAGCGGGCACAATGCGGTGCAAAAATTATAGCATATAATTAGACATTTAAACATAGGCAAAGCGCGGCGTTGAGTTCCGCCACTCATCACGCAATGCCTCAATTCGGTGGAAAGTGGGGAACGGAAATGTTAAGAAAACGGAGTGTCTTAACACTAGGTTCTCAGGTTCCCTCTGCCTACCCATATGCGAGACACAGTGTAATAAACATACAGCTATGACCCATTGTTACGATCCAGATAGCCAATTATTCTTTTGAATAACATATAGGTTATATCAATATGAATTTGGGTCAAATACTGTTGTGTATTTAAGTCTCGTTAAGCAAATATAATATTTAAAATATCAAATATTATTGATGTAATAGTCTTTCTTTTTTTTTTTAACTTCACGCTGTAACCCGCATATAGCAGGGTAGGCAGAGGGAACCAGAGAACCTAGTGTTAAGACACTCCATTCTCTTTCAACAATTCCGTTCCTCACTATAGTCGAATATAATTTATGTGACCTATCGTATCACAGAGGCACAAGCGTGCGATTGTAAACGCGACAGGTTGTGGGTTCGATTCCCACATTATTATAATTTATATTTAATATTTTCATTTCCTGGCACTGGTAATATGACAAAGCGCGGCGCCGAATTCCGCCACTTAGCATGCAATGCTATGCAATTCTATGGAAAGCGGTGAACGGAAATCTTAAGAGAATGGAATGTCACTTAACACTAGGTTCTCAGGTTGGTTCCCTCTGCCTAGCCTGGTACGTGCAGGATACAGCGTGATGCTAAAAAAACGGATTGCACTCCGGGAGTGCCGGCAAAAATCAAAACTTTGTGCATTTTAGAAATTTTGGATCGGTTGTGGAATAATTTTACATGAGTTACTTTAATTATGAACATAAAAGTACTATCAATTATGTGGTAAAATACAATATTCATTTATTGCGTTATCGCACGTGACAATTTATTTTTTTTTTTTTTATCTTCACGCTGTAACCCGCATATAGCGGGGTAGGCAGAGGGAACCAGAGAACCTAGTGTTAAGATACTCCATTCTCTTTCAACAATTCCATTCCCCACTTTCCCCCGAATTGAGGCATTGCGTGTAAAAAGTGATAGTGAAGAAATACTAAAGGTAAACTTGACATGGCTTTTTACGACAAATGTGAAGACGGAAGAGCATGAAATTTGGAATATAATATGTAATACTTAAAAATAGTTTATATGAAAAAAAATATTACATACACTACTATTGGTTAGACATTCATTTTTATGTAAAATTACATATCCGTTGCTGAGGCAAACCGTAAACAGTGTCTAGTTACATTCAAAATATGAATAGAACTAATACAACGTCTTACAAATTTTCGATCAAATCAAGTATCCTGACGCAAGTTTAAAATTTTTTACCCTTCACAGAAACACAACGCCGCGCTAAAGAAGTTTTTTTTTATCTCCACGCTGTATCCCGCATATAGCGGGTAAACAGAGGGAACCAGAGAACCTAGTGTTAAGACACTCCATTATCTTTCAACAATACCGTTCCCCACTTTCCGCCGAATGGAGGCATTGCGTGCTGAGTGGCGGAACTCAACGCCGCGCTTTGCCTTATTACCAAACCCAAGAAATGAAAACACCAAATTTTACATTTCCTGGAGCGGGAATCCAACCCACAACCTGTCGCGTTTACAGTCGCACGCTTTTGCCTCTGGGCCACGACAGGCGTCTTAAAGAAGTTTTCATTTCAAAAAAGAAAAAACTCTGAAAATCTCTACAAAAATCCTATCATGTACTAAGCGATGCTATCAGAATACAAAAAAAAGCATAAATTCTTGCTCGTTTATTTGTCAAAAAGGTTCTCTCGGGCTTTGAGGTCCCGTGTTAATTTGTAAATGGGTTATACGGAACAAACGTGTGTAATTGCTTGGTTTAATTATTGTGTAGCTGAATATGTAATGCTGAACCCTTATGTATAGAGATGGGCAAAGCTGTATCGAAATATCGATATTCTTTTTGGAAAACAATTATATCATGACGTTGTTATGTTTAGTGTCGATATATGATTTTTCGATATTTATTTTTCAATACTGAATTGGATATTTTTAAAGCTAGATTTTTTTTCTTCGATAATCGACAGTTATTTCGATAAGCACTTTGAAGCAAAAATGTCGATATATCAAAATAAGGTTTTTTTAGCTTCACGCGGTATTCATATAATACCTAAAGTCAAGACACTCCGTTCTTCACTTTCAGCCCAAATTCAAGACGTCACGTGTCGAATGGCTGAACTCAACGTCGCGTTTAGTCTTGCCAGAGCGGAGTAATGAAAATAATTTAAATATAATTATTTCCATGAGTAAAAATTGAACCCACGCCCAACAGCACTGCGCCACGTAAGCCTCTTCTCTAATCTTGGAATATTGATATTTTTGTCATGTACGATATATGTGTATCGATATAGTTTTCCCATCCCTAGACGCAATGGCTTGTGTACCTACTTACTAGTATGATTAGGCATTTTAATATAACTTGGGAGCATTTTATATTAACAACATGAGTCCTTCTTAAGACCATAGTGGCATAGTAGGTTATTATATAGACGTTTGGTTGCAAGTTCGTTCCCCCATTTGGGGTAATTCGGGTATTTAAATTATTTTCATACAATTTTTTAAAGATGTATGCAGGGACCGTTTTGTTTGACGCTCCGTTCTCTCTAACTACCTCGCTAGGGATAAAGCGTGAAGCTAAGTAAATATTTCCATTTTTCTGTCTGGTAAAACAAAGCGCGGCGTTAAGTACCGCTACTCAACAAAGCGGGGATGTGAAAATTATTAATTAAATATTAAACTTTTAGACATTCCCTAAGCGGTATTCGAACTGGCAATACTCCATCATTTAGTTACTAATAAATTAACGGTCCCACGTAAACTGGTCAGCATAACTTTACAAAAGAGCCATTTTAACGTTCCTAACGTTGTAATTTTATCATTATTCAAAGGATGTATGATGTATGATTATTGTTTTTACCTTCATCCCGCAAGTAACAGTGTAGGTTTTTTTTTTTTTTTTATGGATAACGGATGGCAAACGAGCAGAAGGACCACCTGATGGTAATTGGTACCTTCGCCCATGAACATCTACACCACCATAGATGTTGTAGA
>JAKGSA010001134.1:63310-101902 GCA_033558755.1 Philaethria dido | reverse complement strand
AACTGTAAAAACTTTTACTTTCTTTAAATATTACTGTGATTATTATTATACCCGCAAAGGTTCAACCGGAAATATACCACATTTCAGCGGTACAAGGAAAATGTTGATATCAACTAAGAAACAACTAGTTTCTCTTAATTTTGACAAATAAGGCCTCTACCACTTCTCTAGTTGTCCTAAGTTGAAATCCTGTAACTTTTTAAAAGGTACTAAAATTATATTGAAATACAAGTAACAAATTGTATCTATATACGTGAAACAAAAACTATGTACCCCTTTTTACGAAAATGACGCGGAGGAGCATGACACTTATAGTTTATATAGCAAAGGAATGCAGAATGATAATATATTCTTAGAATAATGCTAAAAATATATTAAATCAAAAAAAAAATGTTACACACATTACCATGGTTTGACATCCATGTTTATATAATGTGACATATACGTTGCTAGACAACGCGTTGTTAACGCGTCCGCGGGGACACTAGTTAAATTAAACACTTTCTTACTGTGATAGTCCTAAAGAGGAGGAATTAAATTATATTTAAATTTATAAATATATTTAATATTTTTTTCAACTTCACGCATAGCAGGGTATACTCTGTCTACAGAGTCAATATCAATAACACTCCAGTTTCCGCTTTCCACTCAATCCTACCCATAGTGTCGTGATGCGGAACTCAACGCTGCGCTTTGCGCTTTCCAGAACGGTAAAATGAAAATATTGTTAATATAATTTTGGGAATTGAACCTACAACCCATCGCGTCTACATTCAGATACTATCTTATTGCGCCACGATATCCTCAAATAAGAAACAATAAGTGGAAAAATCGATTCTTATTATAATATTGCTATAGTACAATACATAATAAAAAAGTGTATTCGATATCAGAGAGTACAGGGTGGTCCATTTTTTTTTTTTTTTTTTTTTTTTTAAATACCACGACGGTGGCAACAAGGCACACGGCCCACCTGATGGTAAGTGGTTACCGTGGCCTATGGACGCTTGCAACACCAGGGGCATCACTTACGCGTTGCCGACCCTTCAAAAACCTATTTATTCCCCTTTTGAAGAACCCCATATTGTAGCCCTCTGGGAAAACCTCGGCAGGGAGATCATTCCACAATTGGAGAGTCCGCGGAAGAAAGTTCCTTTGAAATCGAACTGTTCGGGACCATTTAGGCTCCAAAGTGTGAGCATGAACTCCCTGTCGATGGCGAGCGGTGCGATGGTGAAAAGTAGCCGTGGGCATCATGTCAAACAATTCTTCAGAACACAACCCATTATACAAGCGGTAGAACACGCACAAGGAAGCAAAGTCTCTCCTTAGACTTAAGTGCTCGATACCGCTTGTGAGTGTGGGATCATCGACAAGTCTCACAGCTCGTCTTTGAACCGAGTCAAAAGGTCCAAGCTGGTATGCTGGTGCTCCCGCCCAGAGATGAGAGCAGTACTCCATATGGGGCCGGACTTGTGACTTATAAAGTAGCAGTCTTTGCCCCGGTGTGAAGTACCGCTTCGCTCTGTTTAGCACACCCAGCTTTTTGGATGCCAACTTGGCCTTGTCTTCTAAGTGACTTCGGAACTGGACGTCACTGGATATGTCGATACCAAGGATCCCTACACTCTTAGAGATGGTAAGAGATGTGTCCTGGAATTGAGGGGCCGCAATAAATGGGGTTTTCTTAGCGGTGAACGCGCAAACTTGTGTCTTGGAGGGGTTAAACTGGACCAGATTGTCCCGACCCCAATCGGAGACTCTAGATAGAGTACTCTCGATTTGAGACACAAGTTGTTCGCGACTTTCTTCCACAACGGAACGAGGGATGTTTGCACGGCCTGTGTAAAACGCGTCTCCGGTGCTGTCGTCTGCATAGCAATGAATGCCGTCAATTGCCAGCATATCATTGATATGCAGCAGAAACAGGGTCGGAGAGAGTACAGAACCTTGCGGGACGCCAGCATTAATGACCATTTTTTCGGAGCAGCTGCCGTCAACGACGGCTCTAATGCATCGGTCGGATAAAAAGCTAGCAACCCATTTGCACAAACCCTCGGGCAGTCCGTAAGATGGCAACTTCGTGAGAAGACCCCGGTGCCAAACCCTATCGAACGCCTTCGCTATATCAAGGCTAACTGCCAATGCCTCACCTTGACTCTCGATGGCGGAGGCCCATCGGTGTGTGAGATACACTAGAAGATCACCAGTCGAGCGACTGTGGCGAAAGCCGTATTGGCGGTCGCTGAGCAGGTCGTTTTCTTCTAGGTATCTGAGGCGCTTTGCGTAATTTACGCGCTCCATCACCTTGGAGAGAAGGGAGGTTATAGCGATAGGCCTGTAATTCGACGGGTCTGATCTATCGCCCTTTTTGGGCACCGGATGTACGTGTGCCGTCTTCCACGAAGAGGGTACTTGCCTAGAGTGGTAAGAAAGTGCGAAAAGTCGCGTTAGTATAGGGCACAACTCAGGAGCACACTGTTTGAGCACCACTGCAGGTATGCCGTCGGGCCCACTCGACTTGTGAACGTCTAGACTAAGCAACTCCCGCCGGACATCTCTCTGTGAGATGTTAACTTCGGCCATGGAGCGACCGCAACACGGGATGGTAGGTAGTGCGGTGCTTTCGTCGACGTTCAAGGTCGAGTTCGAGGCAAAGAGTGTGCCTAAAAGATTGGCTTTCTCTTTTGCACTGTGGGCCAGGTTGCCATCGGCATTTTGCAGTGGTGGTAAGGACGACTGACAAAAGTTCCCCGCGGCTGCTTTGGCGAGTGACCAGAAACCACGACTCCCAGAGGGGTAGCCCGCTAGTTTCTCACCAAATCTGCCGATGAAATCGAATTTCGCCCTGGCAATTGTTCGCTTACTGGACCTCGAGACAGCATTGAGGTTGCGTTTCACATCAGACAAATTGGGATCACAATTATTACGAGCCGTAGTCCAAGCCCTGTATGCGGCTTGCTTTAATTGTCTAGCAGCCTTACAGGACCGATTAAACCACGGCCGTTTCTTAGTCCCGGCAGCAACCAGTGAGTTTGGAATAAAATATTCCATCCCCACTAGTATCGTCTCAGAGACAGGGTCGGCTGCGCAGTCTCAAGATGTTGGTGGACTGCGTTTAGGTTTGCGTGTAGTCCCCTGATATTGCAAAAATCCACTGATGTGGAGAGGCCAGCCGCTGTGAAACGTTTCTTTTTTCTTGTCTTCATATTTTGGGGTTTGAATGGTTTTTTTTTTATGAGGATTTATTGTGTTGATAGCTAAGGGGAAAAAATGCAATGCAGACCTGCCACAGGCCAGCACAGGTAGTGCGGTTTGTTGGCGCAGCGCACGAGAGGGCCCCCAGTCCCCCCCCACTGCAACGGCCGGGTCCACTCCGGTCTCCTTCTCCGGCACGACCGCTACAGCAGGGATTTTTCGCGGGTTGGCAGTTCAGCCTCCCAGGGCGGAGATTAAGTGATCCCTGGGTTCGGGAACTCTACTGACCCGCGGGCGGCCAGCGACGAACCGTTTCACTGGGTCTCACTGATCGCTGCGCCCACACTCCACGCCTGCACCGACCGGCGACAGTGTCGTTCGCATCACCGGTCCCCCGCTATCAACACAACAAATCCCCCTAGAGCTCTGGATACCTTACTCACCGCAGGAACACAACACTGTTAAAAAACAGTGTTATTTAGCTGCGGTTTTCTTTTCATAATACATAAAAAAACATATTAAATGAATAAAATGAATATTATATACCTTGCCATGCGTTTGACAATACAGATTTCAGTGCACTCTTGCTTATTGAGTGACTCAACTCAACGCGCATTATCTTAGTAGAGAGAAGAAATAATTTAAGTATAATTAACTCCTCTAGTGAGCATCGAACCCACGACCAATCGTGTTTCCTACAACATGTTCCACTGCGATACGATGAATTATTGAAGAATCATAAAAAAAATTATATATATATATATATATATATATATATATATATATATATATATATTTAGCTTTATTTAGTATCCCCGCACTTAGAGGAAACCTGAGAACTTAGTGTTAAGACACTCCGTTCTATTAAAATTTCCGTTCCCCACTTTATGTTCATTTATATATGTTATTATTAAATATTATATAAAACATGTGCACATACTGTATTAAAATTTTAATAGTGATGTCGAAATATTTTCACGAAATATATGTAATACAATTATTCATAGTAACTTGAATACTGTGATTTGAATAACTAAGCGCGTCACTATACGTAATAGAACCTTATAAGTTATCTGTAAATGACTTGCGAAAGAGTTTAAAGGCCAAAGGAGATTTTATTTTATTTTTTTCTAGTTTCACACTGTATCCCGCACATAGCAGGGTGGGCAGAGGGAACCCGAGAACCTAGTGTTAAGACACTCCGTTCTCTTTTAAACATCTTTCGCCGAATTAAGGCATTGCGTGCTGAGTGATGACACTAAATAAATGAATAAAACGTAAAGTTTGCTGTTATGTAGTGTTGAAATGTAATATGACCAAAGATGAAAAAAGAAAAAAAAAGTCACGTGAATCAGACACGTGACTTTTTTTGGAAAGAAGCGGGCTCGAACCCGCGCCTCTTGTTTACCATATCCATGTCCATGTGCCCTTACCGTTAAGCCATACGTTCTTATCCAGCTACGTTGAAACGCTTGTTGTGTATATGCGGGATGTATCCCGCATATACCATTTTTTTTTTCTAGATTTTCTAGAGAAAAAAAAAAAATAAAAAAAATATTATGAATATCATGGAGGCACTGGTTAAGACTAATCTTAAAAAATATTTTTATTTATAGCATCCATACTTCCTCAGTTTTTTTCCAGAACGATAAAAAATCTGTACATTTTGACGTCACTCAGGACAATCACATTTCAATAATAAACTTACATAAGATTTATTTTTTTTAAATCACGAAACAGCCTTAGCTTCCTTTTCCATTGGCATCTTCTATATCTAACAAAATAAGCAGAGAGAGTAGTGAACAATCACTCCGTTCTCGACTTACAGTCTATTTTAGAGACCAATGTCACTAAAATGAACATTGAATGTCACTTTATGGTATCAAATCGGTCAAATATTTTATTATTTTTACATATAAACAGTACCTGAGTAAGAAACAAAACTAAATCTAAAATTTAAAATCTTAAAGCTAAGTTAAAAAAGACTAAAAAATCCAGTTTAAAAAATTAAAGTTGCCGAAACAACTTGCGTCAGAGGCGAACAAGTAAAAAAAGTAACGTCAACCCATGGTAGAGTACCACAGTACGACGTCGACCGCGCACCAGTCCACACGTACGAGCGCGGTGTTGAGTTGCGATAAAAATAATTATAATATTAATAATTATTATTATATTAAATAATTATTTTTCAGTGTGTGTGCCAGAATTATTAGTGGTTTGTGTGTGTGTGAGTGTACTGTGTGTACCCGATATGCTTATCACGTAAGTAAAATACAACTCTTTTATAGATAGAGTGCGGGAAATTGCTAGACGATAATTGCTATTTATAAGAAGTAGGTAAACTTGATTTATCTTATATTCGTATTAATTATATTATCTTTTGATATAAAAAGGTTTTAATGACTTTTTGTTATTTATCTGTGACTCTATATTTTTCGTACTTTAAGAATATAACCAATTTTTTTTTTTTTGTATGATTTAAATGAATATTTAATCAAAAACTAAATATTATTATCATTTTTATTCTCTAGAAGTGAATTAAAAGTAAAAAAAATATATCTACAGAACGAGATTCAACAGATAGCTGCTTACTTTTATAAATTCAAGGAATACAAGATTTATATTTAAATACTGTGGGAAGTATTCGTTCATTTAAGCATATTTAAAACGATCAACCTTTTCTTAACAACAAGGATATTTAACATCATTTTGCTTAAAATATTTCATTTATTCGATTGTGAGAGCAAATATTAAATGTAGAGTCTAAGACCTTGCGCATATAAATCAGTTTTTATTAGTATTATATTTAGTATTGTGTAAAAAGTGTAAAAAGTTGTCAAATTTAAACTGTTTCGGACAACTATGATAATAGATAAATTAAGGTAGAGACGTCAAATTGATGCTAAATCATATTAAAAGCTTATATGAGGTAATATTATATAATCATCGAAAATATCAGTTATATGTAAATTGACGTCTTTGAGTGGGTATTAAAGTATAAGACTTTTCCTTTACTGAATGACTGAAAGACAACGCACAGTAGATACTAGTTGGTCATATAAAGATGAAATTTGGCGTGTAATTTACTTGGGTAGTGTAGGTAAGTACTGTGAGGAGCATTAGGATTTTGTAGAATTTCTACGGAAATGAGAAAAACGGGAATTTTCGCTTTATACAATTACAGCGGGTTACAATTCATACTCAATGTACTGTTATATCAATATAAGTTAAATGATAATGTTTCATGTCAAAGCGTATTCGCTTTTTCGCACATATTTGCGGAATTTATAAATAAGATGACAATTCCAAGGATTAGAAGATTTATTCAGGATTTTCCCATGACTTTGCAAATTTGTCTAGATACATAAAACTCTTGCGTTAGTGAGTGACTGACAGACAACGCATAGCCAAAATTACTGGCCAGAGAAAACTGAAACAGGGCATATAAGCTCCTTGAGGAATGTAGAGGAGCACTATGAAATGATTTCTTGAAATTCCTACCCGAACAGGTAAAATGAGGTTTTATATAAACCAACAAAGTAGCCAGCAACAGCTAGTAGTGTATAAAACAGATAGATAAGGAACGGTCTCTATGTAGAGAGGTGTATCAAAATCTCATTATATCGTCTGTTATTCGTATTTATGTGTTGTAATTTATGCCAAAAATACATAATTATGAGAGATTATACAGTTTTTGCTGTAAAATCAAGATTTTTGCTTAGTAATTGCACCTTTATAATGACTCATTACATTTTACAATACAAAATGGGCTTTAATACCGTGTATTAAATCGAATTTTCCAAAGAAAATGATTTCATTAATAATAAATTATTAAATTAGGCATGATTTTTTTGTCACTGAAACTTACTTAAAATATATATAAAATAACATAAATATATATTTTTAATTCATATAAATTTAAATAATTGATTTTAAAATTATTGAAATGTACATATGTTTGATGTTCACGTGTTTCTTACTTTACTGGGTAGGTAAATAACCTTCTGTGTTATTCCGTCCTTTACATATCGTCCATTGGACACTCAATATTATATATCTCGCATTCGCAGATACTTTTCTGCTGTTTGCCCGAATTAAAGACATTGCGTGTTAAATGATTTAAATATCATCATTCCCTTGAACGGGAATCGAATCTACATCCATCGCATTTTTAATTGTAAAGTAAAGGGTATATATTTATGTAAAAAGGATAATTATGATAATAGAACTATAAAATGTGTATCAACATTACATTTCCTTAACGTCAAAGCAATTATTCACAAGATGTTAGTTATTGACATTTGACTTTTATGATTTCCTCTTTTATCTAACAGTGATCTATGTTTCTTATTAATATTTTTTTATTTATGTGGATTTCGAATCCAAAATACTGATGTGATCTTTTGGATTGTCCAGTAATTGAATATCTAAATCTAAATTAACAACCCAAAAGTTACTTTTCCTTCATTCATAACAATAACTTAATTGTTTTAAAGTAAAAAAATCAGCTTTACGCTTCTTCTTACAAAAAAGAGTAGTCAGAGAGAGCCTAATCAAACACTCCACTCTCCACTTTCTGCCCTAAATTAAAACATTGTGCATGCAGTGGCAGAACTTAACGCCACGCATTGTCTCACCAGAAAGAAGTTAGGAAAGTAACATCATAACCCCCGAGTGGGAATCTAATCTGCAACCTTATAGCGCCACGATGGCCTCACTATACATTTGCTTTTAATACATCTCATATATCTATTTCAATTTACTAAACTCATTAGCTTAAGTGCCCCAAGCATTAATATTAAATTTGCATGGACAAGGCTCCAAAGAATTCCACAAGCCACTTGACCCCGCGCTCCAAAACTAAACATGACATATACACAGTTTTCGACAGAACCTGATATACGAGGTCGATATAAACTTTTGCCTTGGCTTTACTTGAAACGCTAGGTTCAAGGGCTTGGTATACAATGATTATGATTAATCTTAATAAGTTGTTTCTGAAATCATGATGATTTTTAATGATCATTTATTATTATTAATGATTTTAATCACGCAATTAATGTACTTGTTTTTGTTGAGTGTTGTGTACTTGTTGTGAATCTTAGATTTATATTTCTTCTTGGATCTTTACATTTTACTAATATTGTAAATAATAATAAAAAAAAAAATAGAATTTATTTACAGTTATCGCATTTGATCAAATACAAATAAGTATACAAGGCCAAGATTAAAATGAATTCGATTAAAATAATTGTCAAACACTACCAAATAATGTCAGTTGTGTAAGTTATTATAAATGAGTTGATAGCTCATTTGTTATAAAATTCTTTTTCTTCTTATTCGTGGTCAACATGTTGTTCGGGAGGCAGTTGTTGCTTGCCGTACGATGCCCGAGCAATGGCGGGATAACCACACACCCACCCAGGCAACTGGACCCAAGAGACCACAGTGGCCTTGGGTTATATATAACTCCTAAAATGTCTGGTGCAGAAGGCAAAGCGAAAACCACTGCAACTAATTCCAAAGAGCATAATAAAACAAGATATTAACAAACGTGTGCAAAACATACGAATCACATATCCCCACTAAATGAGATGCAAAAATTAAAAAAAATGTCCATGTTACATATAAAAAAAATTGCACAACACTTAATGACTATTAACATTGCAAATATAGTAACATTTTATAAACAAGCCATTTACATTTACTACGCGACTCATTTACTGTCTACCAAAACCTTGGTAAATGGGGAAATACAAGGAAGAACGAGAAGAATCTCAAGGTTTATACATACTTACGTGATTTTAAAATAGCATGTTTGTCAATAAATGTTAAAAACTTTTATGAAATAAAGTGCTAAATTGTATTTTATACAATATAGTCATAAATATGATTTTTATAATAAAATTTTTAATGTAGAGTCATATTTTAAGGGATTACAGATAGAGTAAGCAAGCAATTGTGATTCTTTTGTTAAATATACTGCATCTGTTTATCTCTAGAGACAATAAAAAAGACAAAAGCTTGGTGTAATAGATGTGGGTTCGATTCCTACTTCGGGAAATGGAAATATTATAATAGGAAAGTAGAGAGTAGAGTATCTTGACTTACTTATTCTACCTGACTACCTTTCCATGCGAATAATATAAGCCTGTTTTTAGAATGAAAAATATAATATATTTATAAGAACTAGAATTCCCGTTGGCGCGTTAACACCGCGTTGCCTGACAACGTATATGTCACTTTATATAAACATGGATGTCAAATACATGGTAGTGTGTGTTTTTATTTTATTAATTTAATAAATTTTTTATGCATTATTTTAAAAAGATATCAACATTCTGCACTCCTTCGCTATATAAACTATAAGTGTACCAAGTTTCATACTCCTCCGTCCGGGTACTTTTCGTTAAAACATTTTAGTTAAACAAAGAATACGAACAATATGTCAATAGCGTATTAACAATAACATTTAAAAAATATAATAAAACAACTATCATATCTAACTATAGCCAAAAACATTTTCAAGAAATTAGCAAGAACAAGAAAAGGATGCTAACTTAAACAAAAATAGAGGTATCAATCGATATAATCAGGCTACGAGCGAGCGACCTTGCATGTCTCATGTTATTTACATTCAGATTACATGCTTGCAACGTTTGATTCACTTTGCTTCTATTAAATGTCTTAGGCTAAACAGGCTACCTGTTTTATAAATAAAAAAGTACTCTACATTAAATTATATTTAGTATTTTCATTTCCTCGCTCTGGTAACAAGGCAAAGCGCGGTGTTAAGTTCCGCCAAGTTTTTTTTTTATGGATAACGGATGGAAAACGAGCAGAAGGACCTAACGGTAAGTGGTTACCTTCGCCCATGAACATCAACAACACCAGAGATGTTGCAGATGCGTTGCCAACCTAGAGGATACAGATGGAAGGAGAGGACAATGTAGTAGTCCGCTATCGGAACACAACACATTTTGGGGAAAGGATGGGTGGGAAAGCGGAAAACCTGGCTAACATGCCATCGAATCGGAACACATCATAAGATATAACATGATAGTAGTCGCGAGCCAGACGGAGGACGAACCTCCTACCACCTAACTACTGGTATACCCGCCTCTTTCGGGACGCTACCCAGTGGCGGAGGGGAATTGTATTCTAACCCCGTCCCAATTGTATTCTAACCCCGTCCCAAATTTAGCTTACTTAGCACACAATGCCTCAATTTGGCGGAAAATGGGGAACGGAATTGTTAAAAGAGAACGGATTGTATTAGCACTAGGTTCTAAGATTCCCTTTGCCTACCCTGCTATGTGCGGGATACAACGTGAAGCTATAAAAATACTATACAGTTAGAGGTATTGTATTATGATAAGATTGTGCTCCCACTGATTGTTCCCCATATTTTGTACTTTAATGTTTTATCCATCTTTTATAATAGACACTTCTTTCACAGACAATTCTTTCATTCACATTTACTGACTTCTTAAGAAATAAAAGGAATAACATTAATTTTCTTACTCTACAAAAAATGTTCTCACCTTTGTATGTATATACTCGTTTAAAAAGTTATATTATTTAATTTAATAAAGTTATATTAAATAGCAGCATTTTTTATTTTATTCTTGTTGGTTTTTCTAATACGATAGATATTGATATAAATATTTATATATTTCTTTATGAAAGCAGTGGACAATTTAATTGTTTCCTTGAAAAGAACACTTCAGTATTGATAAATATTGTGAAACACCATAGCTGTAATAAACATAGCTTCACGGTGTATCCCGCATAGAGCAGGGTAGGCAGAGGGAACCTAGTGTTAAAACACTCTGTTCCC
This sequence comes from Philaethria dido, assembly GCA_033558755.1. Lineage (NCBI taxonomy): Eukaryota > Metazoa > Arthropoda > Insecta > Lepidoptera > Nymphalidae > Philaethria > Philaethria dido. Next base: position 90,864 of record JAKGSA010001134.1, on the reverse strand, counting down.
CACTTTCCACCGATTTAAGGCATTACGAGCTGAGTGGCGGAACTCAACGCCACGCTTTGCCTTGTTACCAAACCCAGGAAATGAAAAAATCCATTTCCTGGAGTGGGAATCGAACCCACGAACACAAACGTGCGACTGTAATCGCGTTTACAGTCGCACGTTTGAGTCTCTGCGCCACGACAGGCGTTAGAAAAATTATATATATTCAAATTTCAAACTACATCTAAGAAAAAAGTTTTTAGGTTAATATAATAAAAAATATATAGCAATTAATATTCATACTCCAGTTAGTTAGATGATTCATACGAGTATATCTATGTTGAAACTGTTAAGCAGTTATTTAATATATATTGAGTAAAGATTTTTATTATTTTGTGACTCTATATTATTCTGCTTGTTATAAAAGCGCATAAAGTTTATAATATGTTACGTGATGATATTGGTTAATGTTGCTTATTTAATAGGAAGGTATTCAGTTATGTATAATTATAAATTATACGTCTTACTTTGTATCTGTTGCTGGGTTTTGTAAGATGTAGAGAATGGAAATTTTAATATATTCTTTTACAGTGATTCATGTGATTTTTAAGGCTTTGGTTAGAGGAAAATTAAATATTTGACATAATGTTTTGGAAATTTTTGTATTTTATATAAGTTTTAAGTTAAAAATTTGGTTTTAGTTGCTTACACAGGCCTTTTTGTGGAACAAAATGTTGAAACAAATAATTAACACAAAATAAAGAAAACAAAAGTATACTCATTACGATTAGCTCTAAAACTAAAAGTCAAGTCTAAACTAAATTTAAATGTGGTCTCATCACATAGCTATCATATAAAAAAAGAATCATCAATATTTGATCACCCAATAAGAAGGTATGCAGTAACATAGATAAAAAAGCGTCAAATCGTTTACCTCTCTTTTTAGAAATCGGTTAAAAAGTATAAAATTATGAATTAATTTAAAATATAACGAATATAAAAAATATATCAACTAAATTCAATCACTAACAATACAATATAATCAAAAACTAATACTTCTAATATTTTATATAGAGTCATATCAGCGCAGTTGCGTAATAGTGAAGGCGCTCGCTCTGATTAATCAGTACTCGTACCAGTATATACCGGAAAGCGTTTCGAATGAAACCGTTTATAGAGGCTTAGGCCAATAGCTGTGAAGAAAGGAAATATTCTGAACTCTATATTATTTAGTTCTTGTATGGTATTTGTGAATGTAAAATCTTTGTTATGTACGAAGTTCTGTCATATATTTTTTTTTAACTTCAGGCATATAGGGTAGGTAGAGGGAACCTGAGAACCTAGTGTTAAGACACTCTGTTCCCCACTTTCCATCGAATTAGGTATGGCGTGCTGAGTGGCATCCTCTTACGTACGGTAGGGGCGCTTTTCAATCCCCATATAAATTATTTCGATAACGATACAAATACTTTGTCGCAAATTTTCGTGCTTGCCCTACAGGTTCTTTTTATTTATTCTTATATGATAGAGCGTGAAGCTTTTTTTTTATATACTATGTACGTATACACATATTGTTTTTTTTAACAAAATCAATAATACAAAATATCCGAAACTAATAGATGTTTTTCATAAAAGAACAATTTTTATTAAATAACCATGAACTTTGATAGACCAAAAGCGTTTTTAGGAAACTGTTTAGTAAATTCTTTAAAGAACGCAGACGATATTGCATAATTATACTTTGGCATTCGAATTTATGTGTTTAAATTCATTAAGATAGTAAAAGTGGCTTTATATTATCTAAACATGTAAGTAAAACTGCTAAAATTTATATTTCAATATATTTTTGATATCTTGTGCAATTTATGGTATAGGTAGAGTCTTATTATATCATAAATTACAATTATTATTGCAAATCCTTAAATACCATCACCAGATTTGGTATTTGGATGTACATATATCCCGAACGACATTTATTTTGAGTGAGACACGTCTCCAATTTCAACGATACATTTTTCAATTTTTAATTTCGATAATAATACACATTAAAAACTGTTCATAATTCAAATATACAACTTTTTTTAGTTTCACTCTGTATTCCGCATATAGCAGGGTAGGCAGAGGGAACCTGAGAACTTAGTGTTAAGACACTACTACAAAGAGAACATCTTTCAACAATTCCGTTCCCCACTTTCTGTCGGATTATACCTACAATATATACCTACCCATTTATAATATAATGGAAAAATTACTTACTTTACTATTATAGTCATCTAGATAATATTAATTACATTCATATATTTTGAGCAATTCATTACAGGTTTTCCCCTTTCCCACCCATCCGTTGTCCGTTCATCCGTAAAATGTGGTGGTTCTGATAGTGAACTACTACAGTGTCCCCCCTTCCATCAGTATCCTCTAGGTTGGCAACGCATCTACAACATCTCTGGTGTTGTAGATGTTCATGGGCGAAGGTATCCACTTACCATCAGGTGGTCCTTCTGCTCGTTTGCCGTCCGTTATCAATAAAAAAAAAAAAAAAAGGTTTTAATAATTTACTAAGAAATATCATTCAAATAGTCTTTAGCAATTAAAAGGCGTGCTCAAATATAATAGAACGGTTGCATTACGTGACGCGAATATTCAAGTAGAACAAAACTTGATAGACAAGTAAAGCAAGAACTAGAAACAAAATGTTGTTTAAACTTTAACTAAATATTAAGAAAATACATATTTGTTTTTTTTTTATCTTCACGCTGTATCCCGCATATAGCAGGGTAGGCAGAGGGAACCTGATTACCTAGTGTTATTATATCAAGACACTCCATTCCCACTTTCCGCCAAATTGAGACATTGCCAGCTGAGTGGCACAACTCAACGCCGCACTTGTTGTCTTGTTACGAAGCCCAGGAGAAGAAAATTCTACATTTCCTGGAATGGGATTTGATTATAATTAAATTATTTTCATTTCTCCGCTCTGGTAAGACAGAGAGTGACGTTGAGTTCCGGCACTTAACACTTGATTTGTCGATTTCGGATAAAAAGAAGCGGACGGAGTGTCTTGACACTAAATTCTCTCTGACTACCTAAAATAAAGCTTATCATAATGAATTCGGATTATAAAGATATATCATAAGAAATTAGGATGGATATTAAGTTTGTATGGAAAAATAAATTCTCTATCAATATCAATTCATCATTTACATTAAATAATCAAGCAAAGTGACGTTGGCAATATTTTCTACTTCAAAGTCAAGGAAAAAAAAGTAGGAGTGTAATTGGATCGTCCTTATATACTCTTGTTGTTTTTCAACTAATTCATATAGAAAATAAAAAAAATATATCGAATTTCTTAATATATTACCCATATAGTGTTAAATTTCTTATATATCTCTATTAATTGACTTACAAATTACATTTAATATTGATTGCCTTTGCATTAACAATCTCAATGTCAATGACCAGTTGTTTTAAAATTGTCAGCAAATACGAAGGTTTCAAAAACGCACATTAAGTACTTTTTAAGAATACAGAAAAATGCTTGACTCTATACGTTTATGCAAAGATTGTGTTTTTTTTATTATAAAATATAAATTGACTTCTCGTTTTTACGTCCCTTACGGACGACCTTCTGCTGTAGATAAAGATATCGCACTAATTGAACAAAAACAAACTATTTTTTTTTTCAATTTCAATTTAAAAAGTAAATGTTTTTCTGAATGTTTATAACCCAATTCAATTCAATTCACTTCATTTATATCAAATTATATGTGGAAGCTAAAATAAAATTAACATAAATATATATCCAATGACCTTGTATAACATTCAAATATATATAAAATATATAGGAATTAAGTTTTTATTGTAATTTTGTACTCATAGAAAACATAAATTAATGAAATACCAATGCATTCATATTGCTCATAGAAAAGACATCAACGCGTGAGTGTACTTCCAAAAATTTTACTTCATACATAGATACATAGCTTCACGCTGTATCCCGCTCATAGCAGGGTAGTTAAAGGGAAACTAGTGTTAAGACACTCCATTCTCCACTTTCCACCAAATTGAGGCGTTGCGTGCTGAGTGGCGGAACCCAACGCCGCACATTGCCTTGTTGCCAAACCCAGGAAATGAAAATACTAAACTTTTACATTTCCTAGAGTGGGAATCGAACACACAACCTGTCGCGTGTACAATCGCACGCTTGTGCCTCTGCGCCACGACAGGCGTTTACTAATTTTACAAATTAAAAAAAAATTGAAAACGAGATTATTGTATATTATTTTATTAGCAAATATTTATTGATATCAATTATGTTTTTTTGAAATAATTGATGCGAATGAAAGACCAATTATTTTATAAATAACAAATTTTTTTGATTACAAATGATCATTTTTAGGTAGAGCTTATAATTGAATAAAAATTCGTATTATAATTTAGTATGGAAATATGTATTAACTGAATAAATCAGTACCTGCCTTGTAAGATTCAACTTAAGGGTATGTATGCATAACTTTCATAATTTCTTATTAGCCTTTATTTCTTGTATAACCGTAAAAATAACGGTTTTTATATCTTTTTAAATTACATTTCAAACTATGACAACAATTTTTTTTTAATCAAGCCAACCCTTAATACAATAATTACAGTTCAATATATTACAACACAACGTCCGGTCGTTAACCTTTATCTCAAAGAATCCTGACAACATCGTGCGTTTTGTGACGTGGAAATACCCAGTGAAAGTGTGTCGGTAGCATTTAGTGAGAGGAAAAAATGAATTAAATATGTGTAATATTGTGTGTGTGTTTATTAAAAAATGATTATAGAGTTATATTGAGTAAGATAATTATAACTTTATGTATATAATGTTGCTTATTATATATTTATAACGCCTGTCGTGCCGCAGAGGCACAAGCGTGCAACTGTAAACGCCATAGGTTGTGGGTTCGATTTCCACTCGGGGAAATGGAATTTTTTATTTTCTGGGTTTGGTAACAAGGCAAAGTGCGGCGTGGAGTTCCGACACTCACACCGCAATGCCTCAATCAACAACAATAGGTTCCCTCTACCTATGTTATATATAAAACATACATACATACATAGCTTCACGCTGTATCCCACATATAGCAGGGTAGGCAGAGGGAACCTGAACCTAGTGTTAAGACACTCCTTTCTCTTACAACAATTCAACACAAGAAAAATTTAAATAAAATAATAACAGAAAACGATGTACAACAGGCGACCTTATTGCTAAAACTGCGATTTCTCCCAGGCAACCTTAAGGTATAGGAAATATGCAAACTAAGACATTGGATGAGGTATGAATATTCATACTACAAATAATAAATGCATATAAAGTACATTACATTGATTACACTAATAATAAAGAAAGAATAAACTACATAAGAATATTCATCATAACATATATAGTATCGTTAGTGTTACAAAAAGCTACTCCGAAGGCAGATCTGCTCAAAAATGTACGAGAGAAACTAAACAGTTGCTCTTTTAAAATTAAATATATATAATATAAAGTTTTTGGCAACGAAAACGTACTAATGAAATTTAAGGTATAATTATAAATTTTTAACTAACCAAACCACAAAAACTTTGAATAAATCTCGCTTGTTTAAGAAAACGAAACCAAAAAACCTCTCAGTTCTCTCATTTTAACATCTGTTCGTAAAATAAGATATCTACAACCTACTTTTAGCCTTGTTATTACTTTAAAATACTTGATGGATGAAGATATATAAGTACACAAATGGTAGAGTTCATTTCGCACATGCTTCAGTATTTTAAAAGGAATTAGCGATGTAATGATAACTATTTAATCGTGAATGTTTATGACGTGATACATATGAATAGGTTTTTATATTTTTTAATATAAAATATAATGTTGTGTTTCATACAAAGTGCAGTAAAGATAGAGCTAAAGTAAATACCATTTCTAGTGACGAAAGTAATCTTAGAAAGCCTTTGATATTTAAAAATATTATTTGATTATTTTAAGATTATAAGTATACTGATATTCTACATTTTTTACATCGCATATAATAAAGATACGTTTATAATTGTTGGAACTAACTCAACTCATCTTCATCATGTTTTTGTAGTATGTAATATGCTGTTGGCCCTTGTGGCCTCTTCAAAGTCGCCGTATTTTGTACGAGGCCGAATTAGATGGGCTCTAATCTTGGCTTGGTAGCCTTCGGAGGTGCCATCAAATAAAACCCACAGTGTTGCAAGACCATCTCCTGTGAGGCTTCTTAGTTTGCTTACCCTTGTTTGTAGTCATAATGTTTAATAAATTTATTTCTTTTGCATATTTACGCTTTTTTCCTCATATATTACATGCAGAATAGCTAGAGAGAACTTATCAAAACTCTCTGTTCTCTACTCTTCGCCCAAACCAAAAAAAAAAAATTGTCACCCTTTATGCCGCTAACCAAAAATTTAAACATTGACACTTTCCGTAAATCTTATAAAATTGTAACCGGATTTAAAAGTGTATTGTTAATAAAAAACTTTATCTCATAAAAGTATGACATGTTAAGAAAGTCAAGGCTTTAAAGCCTGTTCGAATTATTTATGAACAGTTGTAACGTGGTTTCTTATGTAGAGCTAAGATTTTTATTCCCATATTTTAAATTTAACATACATTTTTATATATAATAAAAATCGTGAATTACCAATAACATAAATGACCGCAATCTGCATGGATTTTTGATGGATCAGACAAACATTTTTAAAAAATCTTTAAAAATTTATCATAGCGGAAATTGAAGCTGCACCTATTGGATGCTGTCTAATCGTTAGCCACTAAGCCTTACGTTCTAGTCCAGCGACTACGCAACTAGTACAAGCTTGTTACAACTTATTTTTCTTGTTAGCATATCTGTTGAATGATTTCTATAGATTTCTGCTACTCAAGAATATTCACTCATTTAAAATATCGAACTGAAGTCATTCAAAATGGCGTATAGACAAGTTTTAGCTTTAAAAACAATATTTTGTTGAAAATCTGTTTTCAGGCAGCAAGTAGAAAGTGGAGTGTCTTGACTCTATCTTCCTTGCTATGTAAAAAAAACGTATATAATACAAAAGATATATACAATATTTTCTCAGTGTCTTTAATATTCATGGAATTTTACAGTCGCACTTTACGATAGATGTGCGATTTCATAATATTTAACTTACAATGCTGTTTACGGATATAGTAAATATCTTTACAGGTTTATTTTTTGTTCATAACCAGCGGATTGTGTTAACTCGTTTTACCAGAGATCGGGTTTTTTTGCAAGATATTGGTTTAAATTTTCCACACATCGTGTGTCGATTCAATTATCGATTTTTATGATTTTTCACTTTGCACGGTGTATTATGTGTTTAGGTGTAATCCTGAATTAAATTTAAAATAATATTATTTTTTCTTATTTATATTATGTATTTTAAAATGCTAAAAATTATATGTAAAATTTTATACTTGTGCGCTTTAGAATGGATCCTAGTGTAGTATATTTGATAATGAGGCTCCACAACAAATTCTGTTGATGGGGTACAAAAAAGTATACTTTTTGTATGCATACAGACATTATGTATGTATGTATTGTGCTTCACGCTGTATAGCACTTTCCGCCGAATTCACGTATTGCGTGATGTGTGGCGGAACCGCGCTTTGCCTTGTTAAAAACGCAAAAATTAAATTTCCTGGGAATCGAACCCACAACCTGTCGTGCTTACAGTCACACGCTTGTGCCTCTGCGTCACGACAAACGTTATTTTTTGTATGCGTTATATATTTTTTGACTTACAAGTGACGTATTTCTAACTTCGCATCTTAATTTATGATCGCACGTAGAATGAGATGGCGTTTATCTGTTACTTATTGGTATGAAAAAAATGAGGAAGAAGAATATTTTTGACGTCAGTCATTATATAAAAATATTTTAACATGTCAATAAGCGTCGGATTAGATAATTACTAGTGTACGTGCAAAAACGAGATGATAGATATACAGGTATTGAATGACGTAAAACGTCTTATACATGAAAATATATGCTATGAAAATTATGCAATTTGAAATATCTCTACATTGAAAATTATAGTATTCATGAAATTTCTTCTACATTTTTATTTAACTCACGCTGTATCCCGCATATAGCAGGGTTGGCAGAGGGAACTTGAGAAACTAGTGTTAAGACACTCCGTTCTCTCTTTTCGTTTCCCACTTTCCGCCGAATTGAGGCATTGCATGCTGAGTGGCGGAACTTAACGCCGCGCTTTGCCTTTACCAAACCCAGGAAATGAAAATACAACATTTCCTGGAGTGGAGTGGTCTTCTGCGTTATTGTAATCTAAAAATTATCTGATATTTTCTGTTATAGAACTTCATGTTAATTTCAGCATAGCAAAATAGTCACAGAGAAACTATAATAGTTTCAAGGCACTCCGTTCTTCATCTTCCGTAACTTAACGCCGATGTTTGTCTTATGAGAGCAGGAAAATTAAATATATTTAGATACAATAATTCCCGCAGAAATTATAGATCGTATCCAAAACGAAGTTAAAGACAAAATATTATTAACTTTATATAATGATAAAGCTACTACAGTGTATTAGAAATTTATTCATAATATTAAAAGTAAATTGGCAACATCTAAGTCGCCGGAGGTCTAATCTTAGTGTAAATAAAGTTTTAAGACTTACCAAATTTATTAGACCTTGTGCCTTATACGTAAAAGGTCATTTCCTGCAAGGTCTATAGTTTGCAAATATTTGAATACTAGTTTTTTTCTAATAATATATTAACTTTTTTTTTAGAATTGACAATATGGCGAATTAAGTTATGCTATTTTTTTTTTTTTTTTTTATGGATACCGGATGGCAAACGAGCAGAAGGACCGCCTGATGGTAAGTGGTTACCTTCGCCCATGAACATCTACAACACAAGAGATGTACTAGATGCGTTGCCAACCTAGAGGATACAGATGGAAAGAGAGGATAATGTAGTAGTCCGCTATCGGAACCACCACATTTTGGGGAAAGCATGGGTGGGAAAGGGGAAAAACCTGGCTTACATGGCCATCGAACCGGAACACATCATAAGATATTTGGCGGTTCGTCTTTGACATGATAGTGGTCGCGAGCCAGACGGAGGACGAACCTCCTACCACCAAATAAGGCTAAATGTAAAGGCTAGATGTAAAGTGGTTGTAACTTATGTGTTGTTCAAGCAACCTGTATATCACTTTGTACATAAGCTTAAGTCAAACACATAGGTAGTGTGTGTAATATATATTTTATTAATTTAATATATTGCTAAAGATTTACGACGAAAAATATTGGTTTCCTGTTTTCGTCTCTATATATAATTTAATTATGCTATAGGTTTTCCTTCACATAAATATGTGAAGGAAAAGGTTGTCTATTATTAGATATTTTTACAGAAAAGATAAAAAAAAATTATAATGATGATCATTGCCCTGAAAAAGGACATGAACCGACAACCATTCACGTTTACAGTCAAATGCTCCTACTACACTACAGTGGCTTCAAAAACACAAACTATTATTTATTCAAACATATTATTATGACAATATTTGTCTATAACAACTGTAAAACAAATATTCATTTTAAGTAAGATACAGGTGTGACACTGCATACCAATGTAGAGTCCAAATGATGTTTTAGTCTTTTGTTATTTACTAGGAAATAAATATTAAAGGGTACAAAATTAAAGAAACAAATAAAAAAACAAAATTCGGAAATATAAAAATAGGAAGATAGATATATACATACATACATAGGTTCACGATGTATCCCGCATATAGCAGGGTAGGCAGAGGGAACCTAGTGTTAAGATACTCCGTTCCCCACTTCTCGCCGAATTTAGGCATTGCGTGTTGAATGGCGGAACTCAACGCCGCACTTTGCCTTGTTACCAAACCCAGGAAATGAAAAACTCCATTGGCGTTGAGTTCCGCCACTCAACACGCAATGCCTCAATTCGGCGGAAAGCGGAGAACGGAATTGTTGAAAGAGAATGGAGTGTCTTAACAGTAGGTTCTCTGGTTCCCTCTGCCTACCTTGCAATATGTTATAGTGTGAAGTTAAAAAAAAAGATAGAAAAAAAAAACACCTTAAAAATAATGATTTCTTTCCTTATTTTTCTGCAATCTTGCATTTTATGGTAAGAATTAAGAACATAGAGTCAAGACTCTCTGTTTACTTGATTCTAATCGAGTACAAAACTTAAGGTGTGTCACTGCATATACAAGGAAAGTGATGTAAACGATATAAAGACGTTTTAGCAATAAAATGAAATGGTCGCAATGCATTCTCAGTGTTGTAATTCGTACTCGTATGTATACAAGCGTGCGGTATCGCAACCATCAAGGCTAGAGAAAATCGCTCGACCTCAAGGAAGATGTTGGAAGGGTGGGTGCTAATTGTATTAGGCAATTTAATTACGTTTATATATTGGTTTTTTATTTCATTCAAAAAAGAGGAAGTTATCTTTTTTTTTTATAGCTTCACGCTGTATCCCGCTCATAGAAGGGTAGGCAGAGGGAACTAGAGAACCTAGTGTTAAGACAACAGTCCTTTTTTAACATTTCCGTTCCCCATTTTCCGTCGAATTGGGGCATTGCGTGCTCAGTGGCGGAACTCAACGCTGCGCTTTGGAGGAATTTATGAATTCGGCTAAATTTTGATGAGTCTTTTTTATATGGTAGCTGCTTCTGATGTGGTTTTATGTAAATTTGGATATTGTGTGACGTTTAGTTTTTGAGTTATTCGTAATAATTGTTTTTTTTAGTGTTATTTAAAGTCGATTTTCTTTTTATCTGTTAAAAACTGTATTATTTAGTCAAATGTTATATATATACGGCGTTGAGTTCCACCAATCAGCGAGAATATCTCGAATTTGAGAGAAAAGTGAAGAATGGAGTGTCTTTATATTGAGTTGAGTGAACTTAACTATCCTGCTGTGCGGGATAATGGATAATGCTCTCTTTTTTCTATTAAATATAAGATATTATATTTCTAACTCTCCTTTCTCTAAACTACATCAAGGACGTAAAATGTAGAGCGGATGTGCGTTTTGGCACCAACTTGTCTATCACGTGTGGGGACAAGTACGTGCGTTATGTAAGGATGGCACACTTACCCACATATTTATATGGTAGAGTTCACGATGCGTAATTATTATTTATTACAGCATATTTTCTCACATAACTGATAATTTTTAATATAAATATATATTTTTCCGGAATAAAAATGTCTTTAAATTCTATTATCGCGAAGGTCGTAGTGATTTAGATTTTCCTTATCTATTCTCTTTTTTGGTCTTTCTCAATATGATAATGTGTATGTTAAACAAAAACTGCTTAACACCTCATCCCTTGTTCAGAGGTTAAGACACTCCGTTCCCCGGATTGAATCCGAAGTCGAGACATTGCGTGTTAAGTGGCGGAACTCAACGCCGCGCTTTGGCTTACCAGAGCGGAGAAATTAAATTAATTTAAATATTCACCCTAATGAAAATCGAACCCACAACCAATCGCGCTTACAGTCAGATTATTATATATGTAATACTTATTATTATTATTTCGTGATTTATACTTTATTTTCTATTCTAAAAATTTTTAGATAGAAAAATACGTTATCTCATATTATTACGTATCTCTTACCTCTTAAATACAGTGTTACAAAATATCCAATGAGTTTGTATTTTCTAGAAGTTTCAAAGGTGAATGAAACAGTGAAAGGTAACCCACTACCAATAAGCTCGTTTATGAGACTCGAGCTAGTGCTCTTACGATTGCTAATCTTTAAAACTAGCTACTTAGAGTTAGCTAGAAATATCTATGTATTTGGAAATCATTATTTAATAATCATTTCCATTTGACTCTATTTTAGCAGAACGTGCAGTGCGATATCATATGTTTGACGACGCGAGTGGTTCGATTCCTACTCGAGGAAATTTTGATATTTAAATTATTTTCTTTAAAAAATGCAATGTTGAGCTCCACCATTCAATAAGCAAAATCTCGAGTTATGGTGGAAAGTGAAGAACGGAGTACCTTGATTCTAGATAGACTTGTAATCTAAAATAGATATTATATATATATATATATATATATATATATATATATATATATATATATATATATTTATCACATTCAAAGAGTACACGTGATATTATAACAAGACTAATTCCACGTTATGGTTTATCTTCCAAAAACGACTCTATCTATATCATAATAAAGGATATGGTTACGTTGTGTACTATGAACTTGCGTTTCTATTTTTGATTTCTTGTAACTTTTGCATTGTATGAGGTTCCTATATGAACGTATAGAACGTAGTGATACTCTTCGTGTTCTCGTTTCTCCATTAAATTCTTATTTGGAAGCCTTGTATACTGGGGACGCCACTTAACGCTATGTTTCAAGCCAAATTATATTATATATTTATAATATAAATACGGATTTATAGCGAAATTACGGAATTTCGCTTGCGTGAATTATAATACTTCAAATCCTGTTTTCTTCTGATTTTTTTTTTAACTTCACGCTGTAACCCACATATAACAGGGTAGGCAGAAGGAACCAGAGGACCTGTTAAGACACTCCATTCTCTTTCAACAATTCCATTCCCCACTTTCCGCCGAATTGAGGCATTGCGTGTTGAGTGGCGGAACTCAACGCCTCCTCCTCCTTCTCCTGATTTCATGGGAATATCCGAAAAAGCTTATTTAGTGCTCTATCCCGGCATGTGGGATGCTAAGTTTTAGCTTTCTACGGCCAGTAGTTTTTCCTGTACGTTGTCTGTTAGTATTGGTCACTTAATAATTCCAGTAATATATATACATATATGTATATAGATTGATTACCATTACAAATATTACCTCAAGGAAGATTAGAATACACATTCATCGTACCCATTCAAGCACGTGCTAACTAACATTCACGATTATTCATTATTTTAGTACAGTTAATTGCATATAATGTGACGCAATATCATTATGTCATTACGCTGATTTGGCTTGTGTAACCCCAAGTGGGTCATGATCTCGACTGGTATTTTAAGTTGTCTTCCGTTTTACTAGAAAGTAGCGTCGAGTCAAGTGTTTTGTGCCACATTTTTATATGTAGAGTCTCTTGTTTGTCATATTTTTTTTAATTTAGTGTCTTTTTTTATATATTTTTAATTGCATTGAAGAAAAGGAAGCGGTTCGTATGTTTGATGGATTTTTTTGTGTAACTTTTTACTGCGTGAATCAATTTTGATGTTGTTTTTTTATGTGATAGCTAGTGTTTCTCATGTGGTCTCATTTAAATTTATATGTGTTAAGTTTTTGAGTTATTTGTAATAATTTTACTTATTAGTGAAAGGGATTGAAGTGAAATAATGTAACAATCATAAGACTCTATTTGTATATGTACTTAAGGGGCTGTTTCATGGTATTTTTAAAAGTGTCAAAATATTAAAAAAAAGAGCTTGACGCAAAGACAGCCTAGTGTCTAGACACTCCGTTCGCTACTGTCAACCCAAATTCTAGACATTATGTGTTAAATTGCGGAACGTAACGCCGTGCTATATGTTATATAATGATTATTTATTTATTTTAAAGAAAAGAAATCCTCATAGGAAGGATTAACAAACTCTACCATATATATTTATTGTGACGAATGCTATGAGTAATCAAAAATATATTAAGCGTGTCACATTTCAAGTGTAATATCAGTGAAAGTTATTAAATTCTAGTTTTTTATGTGATGCGGTAACAAATGTAACTAGCCTGAGGCTGTGTTACAGTTTGAAACTGGTTGAAACTCATAAATTCTTAAAATAATACTATGGTTACTCCAAAGAAGAATGTAAGTTTGTTTCTCAAAGCGCTGCGTTGAGTTCCGCCACACGTGGGGAACGGAGTGTCTTAACACTAGGTTCCCTCTGCCTACCCAGCTATGTATGTATGTATGTTTGTTACGCTTTCATGTCAAAACTACTCAACCGATTATTATGAAACCTTGTTTGGTACATATATTATTAGAGATATTAAAAAGATATTAAGGTTATTATGATATATATATATATATATATATATATATATATATATATATATATATATATATATATATATATATATATATATAAATAACACAATATCAACTTAGTGTATTAACAGCTAGCAATGATATATGTGTGAAAGTTTGTGTTGTTTGTTACTCTTTGACGCAAATACTACTGAACCGATCCAAATGAAACTTTAGAGTAATATAATTTATATATCAAAATAATACATAGGCTATAACTTATAAAGATTTTGAGTAATTGGGCCATATATCGATTTATGTTCTATGATTCTAACTTTTTTATCTTACGTTAGTCTATACCTTTTTATTCTGATGATGTTTTATCATTTTTTAATTTTGGTTTAAACATATTTTATACATATAACCTTCATCGTCATTCGTTAAGTTCTTCGACGTTCTGTCTAAAAAATTCACAGTTTTTTAATGGAATTATTTTTGCGAGTAAAGTGGCAAAAAGTGCATTATAATTTTTTTTAAATTTCAATTATTTAGAATACATACATGTATTATACATGCATGTATGTATGCATACAACTTTCTTGCTATGTTTATGGGTAGGCAGAGAGAGGGAACCAGAGAACCTAGTGTTAAGACATTCCGTTCTCTTTTAACAATTCCGTTCCCCACTTTCCACCGAACCTGTTATATTAATTATATATAATTTAAATTTACAAACAGTTTTTATAATAAAAATAACAACACAAATTTCGTCCACCATTAAAGTACTTTAACCCCTAAAATAATAAAATTAGCTACAGGGTATACTATACAGGGTAGTGACCTTTACGTGACTCGAGGTTTTTGTGTTCTTATGTTTCATTTAACAATCTTATACCGTAAGGCAATCAGATAGAGTAAGTATTTATGAATGAATGATGATTAAATTTATGACATTTAATTGTAATTTTCAATTATTTTTTCATTTTTTACTTAAAAATTATGAAATAAATTGATTATTATGTATACATTTATAGTTCTATGTCGAAATGGTTTAATCCACTCTAAGAGTTTTAGTAAGACAAGGCGCAGCGTTAAGTTCCGCCACTCAACTGACTTCCGAGCCGGTGGTAGCTTCTATTAGGACTGACACGACTGACATCTTTTGTAAATTGACTATTCGAAAGTGCTTGTAACAGCCTATTTGAATAAAGCATATTTTGATTTTGATAGCAGGGTAGAGAGAATCTAGTGTACAAACACTCCGCTCTCCGCGTTCCTTCATTTTATGAGCGTTCTTACCTCTATTAGTTGTTTCATACACAATCCTTTGTCATTTGTAATTATTGAGCAAGCACGTAGCGCTTGCAAACTTGCCCCATGACACTTAGACAATGCAAATTAAATGCTAAATCTTATATAATCATTGTTCTGACTCTACATAGAGTTAAGTTTTCTGTTGCTTTTTCATAAATTTACTTTAAATACAAGTAGTTTTTGTCTATTTCAAGCTATTGAAGGACAGTTGAAACTTGTTTAACTTGAGTTGAAATACCGTGTCCCTATAGTATATGAATACATTTAGTATTTCCATTTATAACAGTTTTATTAGCATGATTAGATAAAATAATTTAATTTAAACTAAGATTATCACTAAACACTTTCACGCATATCAAGGTAGCCAGAACAAACCAAATTTCAACACTCTCCGTTCTTCACTTTCAGCGTCAATCGAGATATAGTATCTTCTTCTCTTCTTTTAGTGCCTCTCCAACTAGTGAAGGTTGGCAGTCAGCTTCGCATATTCAGTCCTATTCCTGGCAGCATGGAATAGCTCTACAGCGCTTTTGATTCCCGTCCATTCGCGGATGTTCCTAAGCCATGACTTTTTTCTGCGACCGATTCTCCTTCTTCCAGCAACTTTTCCCATCATTATCAGTTGTAACAGTTCGTATCAGTCATGTCTAAAGACGTGCCCTAAATACGAAACTTTACGCTTTTTGACAGTTAGTAGATATAGTATGTTAAATGGCAAAAACCACGTCGCGTTAGTATACCAGAGTGCAATGAAAATAATTTAATATAAGCATAAAATCTTTGTTGCGAGTGGAAATTGAACCACGATGACATTTCACGATGGATTATATGATATTACTATTTACTTTCGAAAGTACTATTAACTCCTTTATTATGTTTACATACATACATAGCTTCACGCCGTATCCCGCATATAGCAGGGTAGGTAGAGGGAACCTGAGAACCTAGTGTTAAGACCGTAAGGTCGTCGAATCGAGGCATTTCGTGCTGAGTGGAGTGCGGAACTCAATGCCGCGCTTTGCCTTGTTACCAAACTCAGGAAATAAAAAATTCATTTCCTGGAGTGGGAATTGAACCCACAACCTGTCGCACGCTTGTTGGTTGTATGTAAAGTGTTTATTGTGTGTAAAGTGGCTCACACACTATTTCCGGCATATAAGGATAGTCAGAGAAAAAAGTAGAGTTAGGACAATCCGTATGTCGCTTTCTACCCAAACTCGGTATAATGTATGTGGAATTACGAAATGCCAAGCATTGTCTTACTAGAGGTGAGAAACGATAAACTATATATTAATACGCGAAGGAAAAACTTTGAGTCCTTTTTTACGAATATTATGTGGACGGAGGAGAATGAAACTTGGTACACTTATAGTTTATATAGCGAAAGAGTGCACAATGATAGTCTCTTTTTAAAATAATACATAAATAATATATTAAATTAATAAAATAAACGTTACACACATTACCATGGTTTGACATGCATGTTTATATAAAGTGACATATACGTTGCTAGGCAACGCTTTGTTAACGCGTCAACGGGGTCACTAGCAAATACAATCACTCCCCGAATGGGAATCGAACTAACTACCAATTGCGTTTACAGTCACATTGTCCCACTGCGACAGGATGGCCTAATTCTTGTATGTATATGTATGTTTATCATTCGTCTGATAACATAGTAAAGACTCTACCTACTTTCTCAGCAAAGATTTCAAAGCTACGCCCTTCAACGGTTCCCAAGCTTCTTACGCATTTTACTTCAATGAATGCTTTCATAATAATTCTCACATATTACGTGATTTTATAGAGATCTATTGTTCAAGAACGTGATAACGGTGATATAACTGATAGACACTTGTCGTGAATTCATGTTGTAAATATTATGTATGTCCCGCATAGCAGGGTTGTCAAAAATTGAGATATTGCGGGTTAAGTGGCGGAACTCAACGCTGCGCTTTGTCTTGCTACAAGAAAAAAAGAAGAATGTCTGTACATATTTATATACATATGCTATATTTTTATGCTAACAATGAAGTTATAAGAAATTTATAGATATATTTTTTATTATGGCTACTTTTTTTGCCATATTTTCTTATTTTCATTTTGCTTTGGCAATACAAAGTCTTGAAATTGAGTAAGACTGGAGGACGGAGAGTTGAAGCAGTAAAGTTTCTCTGCCTAACCTAAAAATACAAATTAAAATCAGTCTACGCCATTCTTAAAACTAACTCTATCTTCAGTTTCATTTTTCTTTATTTCAACTATTTCTTTTATTTCTTATCCAATTGACCGTATTAAGGCGTTTGATCCCGTTTCTATGACGACGTGTTCCTAAACAGTAGTCCAAATAACTTCATGTTTAAAGATGTTAATCAAATTTATTAATATGAACATAAAATTGTTTCTATTGTGAGTGAATTATTATAATTGAATATTTCTAAAACAAAATGTATATATATATATATATATATATATATATATATAAACTAAACGCCTATCGTGGCGCAGAGGCACAAGCAGCTGTAAAGGCGACAGGTTGTGGGTTCGATTCCTAATTCCGAAAATGAAAATTTTAAATAATAATTAGTATTATTATTTCCTGGGTCTGGTAAAAAGACGAAGCGCGGCGTTAAGTTCCGCCACTAAGCACGTTATGCCTCAATCCGACGAAAAGTGGAAAACGGAAATTTTCAAAGGGAACGGAGTGACTTAACACTAGGTTCTCTGGGTTCCTCTGCCTACCCTGCTATGTGCGGGATACAGCGTGAAGCTAGATAGCAAATCCGTGCTTTCTAGCTTCACGCTGTTCAGCTTCATCGTTATTATTTTACGTAGAAATAACATTAAAATATCACATAACATTACATTTAACAAGTTCAGTTGCGCCATTACTTGGTTATTACATTTAACTCTTCCTTGTTCTCACAATATGTCTGTCTGTGTTACGACACTGACATCATTGTGGCACAGTCGATATCTTTATTTCCATACAAATTAGTGGGTACAAATCCTGTATTAATTAGGTTAGGTCAGTTAACTTCTAGTAGAGACCACGGGAAATCGGGACTGTTCCTGTACCCCTGGTTCTGGGAGGCTAAGGAAACGTATGAGGCTTTAAACACTGATTACTTTAGATGTTATACGGTGGGGACAAATACTGTATTTTTTAAGTTAGGTCAGCTAACTTTAGGTGGGGACCACGGGAACTTGGGACATTTCCTGTAGCCCCTGTTATTGGAGGTCAAGGAGAAGTCTAAGGTTTTAAGCAGTGGTTTCATTACACGTTGTAATATTGGGTACAAATTCGGTTCTAGTTAGATTCGGTTAGTAAACTTTGCGGGGGATGATTGAGTTCCATTATCTAGTATATCTAGTATATCCTCTACTAATGGCGAACAAGGAAGATTTTAAGCACTGTTTTCTTTACACGATAAACTGGGATACAAATCCTATCCTAGATTATGTCGGATAGCTTTCGCTGGGGACCATGCGAAATTGGGGCACTGCCACATCCCCGTCTAGAGGCAGCTAAGTAGGTCCATAAGGAGCTGGTGGGTAATCTGCCAGTAGAACTGGCACTCACGAACGGGAAAATCTGTCCTCCGAGTTTATATTTAAATTACTTTCCATTCTCCACTCTGGCAACATAAGTGTGTGATTGAGATGGATTATTTATTTGTGCGGGTGTGTACATTGTCAATAATTGGATATTTATTGAACTTTTACTGAATTTAATTGTATTTATTGAACTTTCACAGAAATTTATTGTATTTATTGAATATTTATTGAAGTCAAAATTTTGAATCAGTCTTTAAATTTGTTGTAAATTATATTTGGTATTTTTAATGTATTTTTATTATTTTACCATGAGTTAAATCTCTTCCGAATTTTAAACTGAGTAATTATTTAATTTTTTTTAATTAAATTATATTTTGATATTTATTGCTAAGTAAAAAAAAAACTCAAATATAAGTTGTAATAAAAAAAATTGAATGTTATAAAAATGATAACGAATTCTCTGATTATGTCAGAAGGTAGTATTTAAATTCCACCATTTAATGCGCAATGTTTCCAATTCCGGCTAGGAAGTTGAGAACAGAGTGTCCTGACACTATTTTAAAGTGTGAAACTGCTTATACATACATACATAGCTTCACGCTATATTCCGCATATAGCAGGGTAGGCAGAGGGCACCTAGTGTTGAGACACTTCGTTCCCCACTTTCCTGAGTGGCGGAACTCTTGCTAATATTGTAAGTATTGTATACTAAGTACATAAACTAATTTGGTCCACGTGTATTTGATGACTGTTTAATAGTTCTATGTCTCGAAGGTCAATTATCTCGCATCGACATTTGTAGGGACGTAATGCATTTTTACGAGATTTAAATATTTTATAAATGGTCAATTTAGGTAATAATACTCTGTCCTCCACTTCCTGCTAGAATATTATGGAAAGGCGGAACCCAACGCCGCTTTTTGTCTCTCATCAGAAACTTTATAGAAAAATGCGCGCGGCGTTAAGTTTCACCAATCTATACTTCACCATAAATTTTTGTAATAAACAAATTAATTAACAATTATATCTATACTTTATATACATAATTAAAATTGGAGTGTTTGTTTGTAATATTAAAATAACCGCTTTTTACTACAAAGATACGAATATATATACCAAAATATACTTTGTCTGTATTTATTTTACTATATTTTGTCTGTCAGTCTGTCTGTTTGTTCCGGCTAATCTCTTAAATGGCTGGACCGATTTTGACGGGACTTTTACTGGCTGGTAGCTGATGTAATAAGGAGTAACTTAAGCTACTTTTGTATTAGAAAAAATCTTCTAATATCATAATTTTAACTCAATATAACTATATTAAAAACCATGCGGACGAAGTCGCGGTCACAGGTAGTTCATTAATAATATATGATCTTAAGAAAGACAAACGATACGTACAAGGGGACATAATGGCATTAGAGCGTCATGCCGTCTGCCGTGACGGTAAACTCATCCACCCACAGTCATAAAACATATTTTTCATCAAAAATATATATGTTAAAAATCCTAAGAGTAACCATAAAATGACAATTCGTGTTATTTCGTAACGACAGGCGAATACATACGTGCATGTTATTGCAGTATAAGCATTCTGCATACAATGCCTGAGTCAGTGGCCGGCACGTCTGCTTGCGTTGCTTAGTAGCATCTATTGTTAAATATGAATTAACCACTTCATTGTTTTAAATTATACTACTTTGTTTAGCTTCACGCTGTTTCCCGCACATAGATGGATAGGCAAAGGGAACCTGAGAACCTAGTGTTAAGACACTCCGTTCTATTTAGATTTCCGTTCCACTTTTCACCGAATAGATTATTATTTTCATTTCCTGGCAAGCCTTCCTGGTAGCAAGTTCTTTTTTTTTCGGCTTGAAATCGAAACATAGCGACTAAGTTTTAGCAAGTCTAATAATAATGGTATGGTATAATTAGCTATAATTAAATATAATATATAATATTTTTAACTGTAGTGAGAAATCCCAATTAATTTTTAATTAGGATTAAGTTTTAAGCCGAATTCATTTGAATAATTATCAGATTATATTTTTTTATTAATGTAGTAATCTTAGCAGGATTCGAATCCGCACCTCTTAGAATTCTTCAAATTCTGTTTTGATCAATTAGCTTTTTTTTATTTTAAATGTGTAAACGCGACAGGTTGTGGGTTCGATTCTCACTCCAGGAAATGATAATATTATATATTTATATTTAGTATATTCATTTCCTCACTCTGGTAATCAAGCCGCGGCGTTGAGTTCCGCCACTCAGCGAGCAATGCCTCCTCCTGCATTCGGCGGAAAGTAAGGAGCGGATACCTTTATAGCGTTCTATTAAGATTCACTCCGTTCAGTGTCTTAACACTAGGTTCAGGTTCCCTCTGCCTACCCTGCTATATGCAGGATACAGCTTGAAATTCAAAAAACAATAACTTTACTCTTTTATTGATATTTATTACAAAGTTTATATAAAGCAAAATACCTATATATATAATTTTTTGTTTAATAAAACTTGTCCGTCAAGTTATTAAATGTGGATTTAGTTACCTGCTCAGATCCAATGTCGTGTTAATTGCTTATGTTCTTGAGTAGTTTAGATAAAAATATTTATGTGTATATATTTAATATATTTAGTTTTCGCGATATTAAATAAAATTATTTTAACCATATTTTAGATTTTGCGAGTTTTACATATTAAATAAAATTAATCAATCGATTCTTTGTTCTTAGAATCTTTCGATTACTACTCCAGGAAATGGAATTTTTCATTTCCTAGGTTTGATAACAAGGCAAAGCGCGGCGTTGAGTTCCGCCACTCAGCACGCAATGCCTCATTTCGGCGGGAAGTAGGGAACGGAGTGTCTTAACACTAGGTTCTCAGGTTCCTTCTGCTTATCCTGCTGTATGCGGAATACAGCGTGAAGCTAAAAAAAATAATGAGGGTTGTCAAGGGACACCCGGATGGAACGAAGTTCCTTTTAGCCTTTTTTTTTAATCTAAAATCTTGTTCTTTTCCGTTTTCGTTGGAATTTCGAACAATCCTCTCTCAGCACTCCCCTACACTCCCCGCATCCCTACACGCCACACTCCATGTTTCTATGTGCAGTAGTTTCGCGTGTACGTTGTCTGTCAGTCACTCGGTAACACAAGCGTTTCATATATATAGGTAATGAATATTAATGTGGATGTCTTAGATATATGAGGTTTATAAAATAAATACATATTTAATGTTCTTAATAATTGTAACAATGTAACAAAAATATTTTTTTTTATTTACCCATTATGTGCAAATGTCTGAAATAAAAAAAAATATATATAATACTAATTTACCAAATAATTATTATTGCTCAAACTACCTTTTGTTTTTATTTAACGGAATTTTTTTAACCATGACGTAATTTTTTTTAGAAATGACGTAACGTTCTTAACTAATTTTGTAGCAAAAATTCAAAAATTGAATATATCAGGAAACATATATCGTTGAAACATGAACATAAATATGAATAATATAAAATATATTCACACGTCAAAATGGCAAAAAATATTAACGAAATTACGCAAAAAATGGCGGAAAATCTCGCAGTTAAGTTGTTTGCGAGACAATAGTACGACTTTGACCCGCCACCTCTGATGTAATTGTGTTTAATTTTTCCTATATACGTAAGTAGGTAGGTACTACGCGTGAATAAGTTGGCAAATTGATAATATAGTGCCTTTAATATTTCTTTAAAAATATTTTTATATCTCCATCGGTGGAGGTCTACCGTAAAGTGTTGTAACAACGGGTTTCCAAAAATATATTTTTGAATACCAAAATGTACGTGATTTTGCGAAAATAATTTCATTTTTTTTTTGTTTCACGCTGTATCCCGCACATAGCAGGGTAGGCAGAGGGAACCAAAGAACCTAGTGTTAAGACACTCCACTCTCTTTCAACTAATCCGTTCCCCACTTTCCCGCCGAATGGAGGCATTGCGTGCTGAGTGGTTAACGCTGCCTGCTTTGCCTTGTTACCAAACCCACGAAATGAAAATATTAACTTTTACATTTCCTGGAGTGGGAATCGAAATCACAACCTGTCACGTTACAGTCGCAAGCTTGTGCCTCTGCCCCACAGGCTTGTATTAATTATAAACATATAATCGTTTCCCCGAGTGCCAATTGAACCACCAACCATCACAGCGAGACACTCCCACTGCGCCACGATGGTTTCCTACTATTTCAAGTGTGAATATTTTAGATAACTCGAACAATATTTGCTTATAAAGATTTACTTGGCTAAGTAAACGTTTGGCAGGATGTTATTGATCTTTAAATGCTTAAAATTAATATTGATTTTTCATATAAGGTACTAGCTGTATCCCTCGACGTTGTTTGTATATATTATTAATAGCTTGTCGTGGCGCAGAGGTACAAGCGTGTGACTGTAAACGCTACAGGTTCTGGGTTCGATTCCCACTCCAGGAAATGAATTTTTTCATTACCTGGGTTTGGTTTGGTAACACAGGCAAAGCGCGGCATTGAGTTCCGTCACTTAGCACGCAATGTCTCTAAAAAAGTGGGGAACGGAGTGTGTTAACACTAGGTTCCCTCTGCCTACCCTGCTATATGCGGGATACAGCGTGAAGCTATGGAATGGATCAAACTTAAAATTCGTAGGATTCTAGAAAAATCATTTCTTCGGAAACGGAGTGTCCTGACATTATATTCACTCTGTCTACCCTGCTATGCGGGACAAAGCGTGAAGCTGCTTAAATAAAGTGCAATTTTATGTCCGAAAGCAAAGTTTATTAATATTCGGGAAATAGAGAACGTAGTGATATATTACTATATTCTCTTCCTACTACATAGCAAAAAAAGCAAGCAAGGTATATAATATAAGCTGCCACAAAAAAGTAGCATAAAGTAGATGTCCTTGCGATCTCTTGTATATACATATATATAAAATAATGTAAATTACTTATAATTATACTTAGTTGTTATAACTATTAACGCCCTTTATATAGGGACTTACCATAATATATATCGATATATAATAGACTATTGAGAAGAAACTCCCAAACAATCCATGGATTCATCGTAACTCATCGCATTGCAGAGAGGGGTTTGGAAAGTACTTGGGACTTACGACCCAAGTGTAGGTTTGAGGGGCCCCTTTAAAATGCACATTAACTCTCGCCTTCACTGTTACCTCTCTCTATATGAGCAAATTTGAAATAATCCTACTTTATGCCGCTTTCGAGAAACTTGCAAGAAATTAATATGATACACTCAATATCTTACACCATAATATCAAACTGTAATAATGATTTATATTTCACTATTTTGAAATTCTTATTAAATCATAACAAAACACGTTTTTAGACCTTTACCTTTGTTTAGCCTAAAACCTAGATTTAAATTACTAAAAACTTTAGAGAACGGAGTGTCTTAGCACTAGGTTCTCAGATTCCTTTTGCCTAACCTGCTATGTGCGCTATATAGCGTGAAGCTAAAAAAAACCGCCTGGACTGAGTTATACTGTCGTATTGTACTGCACTATATCGATATAAGTGACTTCGTTACTTAGTTAGAGATAAGATACGATATATCGATACAATACATTATGTCATTGTTAGGCATCACTACTCATATGGTGTTTTTATAATATGTTTAACCTAGAACGCTTATTTTACATGACAATGCCGAGTTCAGTATAAGAAGGTGGATCAGTATAGCTGTGTACTTAAAAAGTAACAACTTTGAAACAGACTAAAGATAATAATAAAGATTTTAATAAAAAAAATTGAATTCAATTAAAATGCTTTGTGCAGTAAGATTATTACAAAAAACTCAAAAACAATCGCAAAAAATTAAGAGTCTGACAATCTATCTTTGACGGACTATTGTAAAATGTTCGAAACGTCGGGCTTCCAAAAATGTATTTCCGAATGCTAAAAAGGCCTATTGAGGAATACTGAGGTCTGTTGTGGCGCAGAGGTACAAGCGTGCGACTGTAAACGCGACAGGTTGTGGGTACGAGACACACTCCAGGAATTGAAAAATATAATAATATTTAATATTTTCATTTCATCGCTCTGGTAACAAAGCAAAGCGCGGTTAAGTTCCGCCACTCAGAGCGGCATGCCTCATTTCGGCAGAAAGTGGGGAGCAGAAATGTTAAAAGAGAACGGAGTGTCTTAATACTAGGTTCTCAGGTTCCCTCTGCTGTGCCTGCTATGTGCGGGGTACAGCGTAAAGCTAAAATAAAAAAATACTAAAACATACGGAATCCAATCTCAAAAGACAATTGTAATTATAAATAATAACAAAAAAAATGCATTGACGTCATCTCGTGAATGGTATAGGGTCGTTAAACTGTGAAATCAAGGAACACATGCTCAAGACAGTGTTTACGAACGAGTTTTGAAACTGTAAATGCTAATAAATCTCATTTGTAACTCTTTCTACATTTGCTATTTTATGAAAAAGAAAACTGACTTCAAGCAAAATGCATTTAAAAGTAAAATTATTATGAATAATTCAAAATTACTAGGATATAACTAAGTTTAATGGTCTATATATAAATACGTGAAGCAAAAACTTTGGAAAATGGGATTATGAAAATAACGCGGAAGGAGGAGAATGAAACTTGCCACACTTATAGTTTATATAGAGGAATGCAGAATGATAATATATTTTTTTTTAAATAATGCATAAAAAGTATAGTAAATTAATAAAATAAATGTTACACACACTACCATTGTTTGACATCCATGTTTATACAAAGTGACATACATTACTAAAGACAACGCGTTGTTAACACGTCAACGGGGACACTAATTTTAATAAAAGAGAAAACCGACTTTAATGCAGT
The DNA here is from genome assembly GCA_033558755.1 of Philaethria dido. NCBI lineage: Eukaryota > Metazoa > Arthropoda > Insecta > Lepidoptera > Nymphalidae > Philaethria > Philaethria dido. The sequence goes on along the minus strand of JAKGSA010001134.1, from coordinate 65,110 downwards.
GCCTTTTTCCTGCACTAAAAAGTAAAGTTATTACGAATAACTCAAAAACTAGCTGGTCATATTTCAACTAAATTTAAATGGGACCACATAATAAGCACTAGCTATCATATAAAAAAAGAATCATTAGAACTGATTCACTCAGTAATATATTTTGCGTTAACAAAAAAACCAGAAAGGCTTATTACAGTCGAGTAATAAGCCTTTCTGGAATTTCGTTTTTTTTAAATTCACGCGTGTATCTCGCACATAGCAGGGAAAGTGGAGGGAACTTTACAATCTAGTGTTAAGACACTCCGTTCTCTTTCAACATTTCCGTTCCCCACTTTCCGCCGAATTGAGGCATTGCGTGCTGAGTGGCGGCACTCAACGCCGCGCTTTGCCTTGTTACCAGAGCCAGGAAATCAACTACATTTCCTGGAGTGGGAATCGAATAAATTATATAGGTAGAAAGTATATTAATTAGTAGTTATTTCGTTTCAACTTTTTAATGTAGTAGGATTGAGCTACTTTTTAAGATGAATTTCCTTCCCCGATTAGTGCAGGTTTATTTCTTATGTGTATTTTTTTATATAGAATTTCAATATGTTTATTTATAGTTGTTTAGATTGTGGGTTCTATTCCCACTCCAGGAAATGTAAAAGCTTAGTATATTCATTTTCTGGGTTTGATAACAAGGCGAAGCGCGGCGTTGAGTTCCGTTTAGCACGCAATGCCTCAACTCGGGGGAAAGTGGGGAGCGGAGTGTCTTAACATTAGGTTCCCTCTGTCTACCCTGCTATATGCGGGATACAGCGTGAAGTTAAAAAAAAACGACTACAAATAAGTGTTAAGTATTTGAGTAAACAGTCCTTTAACGAAAAAAAGAATAAGAAAATTATTTTTTTAAACACTTCTATTTCCGTCCACTTTTCGCCCAACACATGTTCTCTATCATAAATTAAGTAAATAGAGTATAAAAGAAAAATTATACATTATACATATAAAGAAAACACATACATAATTTATTAATACTAAATAACAATAACAATAACATTTATATTACACTTCGAAGTTGCTATGTACGTAAATATCATATTAGACTTACATTCCAGACATATGCAAATTTATAATATCTATTAAAAACACAACTAATAGGTCATACATAATCTGTGACGCCCATATTAATAAAATCGATATTATTACATACATACGTCACATCGATTACTGACGAAATGAAATAGCATCACGTAAAACAAGGTCGTTAGAAAGAGACAGTTATAGGACAATCTGTCTCGTCTTTTAGCGTAATCGAGTTTCGCCACTATGACCGTGAGCGATATGTCAAAATAGTCCTAACGTTGGCTGAATACCAAACGTCTATGCCTGATGAATTAAAAATGTTCTTGTCAAACAATGGCGGCAATTCAGATTAGAATCGTAGCAGTGTAGCTGTTTTATGTGAAGGTCTTTACCCTGTATCTTTTGATATTTTGCAAGCAATAATGTACCTTTCGTTGTTATCTTTTTTTAACTTTTATTTTGTTTACTGGATATATGGTCCGTAACTTTTGTTCATGATTATATTCTTTATTTATTTTTTTAACTTCACGCTGTATCCCGCATATAGCAGGGTAGGCAGAGGGAACCTGAGAACCTAGTGTTAAGACACTCCGTTCTCTTACAACAATTCTGTTCCCCACTTTCCGCCGAATTGAGGCATCGCGTGCTGAGTGGCGGGACTCAACGCCGCGCTTTACCTTTTTACCAAACCTTTTCTTCATGTTATTCCCGTTCCCAAAATATCTAATCCTTCATCAGTTT
>JAKGSA010001134.1:37810-62908 GCA_033558755.1 Philaethria dido | reverse complement strand
TTTTTTTTTTTGTGTGTGCAATAAAGAATTTATCTATCTATCTATCTATCTTTTTACCAAACTTTATTTTATTATTTTTTATATTTTTTCCGATTTTACTTTTAACTTGAGTCATATGACTAAATAGATAGTAAGTATAAGTTCCATATAGAGTTCAGTATTTTATTTTTACTTTGTCCATTTAATTATAATAACTTATCTATATATAATTACGTGAAGCAAAAACTTTGTATCCCTTTATGAAAATTACGCTGACGGAGGTGCATGAAATTTGGTACAACTATAATTTATATAGAGAAGGAGCGCAGAATGATAATATCTTTTTAAAATAAATCATAAAAAATATATTAAATTAATAAAATAAATGTTACACACACTACCATAGTTTGACATTCATGTTTATATAAAGTGACATATACATTGCTAAAGACAACGCGTTGTTAACGCGTCAACGGGGACACTAGCATAAATTAAAATTGTAATATTAGTAATCAATTATTCCAAACTATTACGGCCACTAATTAATTATACATTGAAATATAAGCACATGTAAAGGCCTATCATACAGAATTGTCTTATCCTTTAGATCTTTATACCCATATCTGGCGTGAATAGATACGTTATGCATATGGCATATAAAAATTCTAAATATTTATGGGCATTATAATTTGATTTATTAACAGGGTGAATAAAATTTAAAACAAAATCAGATACAAAATTGTAGCTAAATAACATAAAAACAGAATTTACAAAGGAAAAACTTAAACTTTAATAATATGAACATGTTAAAAAGTTTGCGTGTTCGATATGTTTACTTATTCACGCCTGTGGTGTTAGCAATATTGTAAGCCTAATAAAATATTATACATCTTTTATATCTCTATTGCAATTTATTCGCTTATTTATTCAATAAGTAAATATTATATTTTTGTTAACAGAGAGACCTCGCCTCCGTCGCCTTTAGGCGACGAGAAGGAGTCCAAGATGAGCCAGATACAATTTTCACCGCCTCTCGAGAAACAAAATAGCACTGTAAGTATATCATTGAATTCTTAAATTCACGTCATAGAAGAGTAGGCAGAAAAAAAAGAGAGCCGGAGTGTCTTAACACTAATTGTTAAGGCACTCCGGCTCTCTCTCTAAATAATATAATTGAAATTTTAACAAAAAAAGAAAAGCAACTTCTTATAAAATGCACTAGGCAAAGTAAAATTATTAGGAATAACTCAAAAATTACTAATAATTGGCTCTGGTAACAAGGCAAATTCGGCGAAAAGTGGATAACGGAGTGTCTTAACACTAGGTTCCCTCTGCCTACCCTGCTATATGCAATCAAAAGCACAACAATCATCAAAATAAATCCAGTAAATAATTCAGAGTGACTTATCACCAAATAAACATTCTTTGATTAGAACTGCTGCACAAATTAGACCTGCATACGATGGCAGTTTATCTGTACAAAGCGTGAATAAGTGAATAAATCGAAAATGCCTACCTTTCAGTGTATCACTTTTTAAGTAAAATCTTATATGTAAATTCTAGTTTGTATCTTATTAAATACTTTTAAACCTCAAAGTGATAGATTTACTTGATTTCATTTATTCTTGCTATTAATAAAGCAAATCTATTAATATATTAAAAAATGTATGTACTAGTGGACTTACCTACTTATTCACGCTATGTACAGATATAGTCGTCTCAAACGACATTGACACGATCGTCATAAACAATAACAATTAAACTGTGAGCTAATTATACTTTGTGAATGAATCGTGCAGTTGCTAGTTACTATAGATTTAATAAATACCTTCTTATAAGTAAAATGTAGATTTGCAGCAGAGAGAATTTAGTGTAACGCCTGTCGTGGCGCAGAGGCACAAGCGTGCGACTCTAAATCTGACAGGTTGTGGGTTCGATTTCCACTGCAGGAAATTGAATTTTTCATTTCCTGAGTTTGGTAACAAGGCAAAGCGCTACGTTGAGTTCCGCCACTCAGTGCGTAATGCCTCGATTCGGCGGAAAGTGGGGAACGGAGTGTCTTAATACTAGGTTCCCTCTGCCTACCTTGATATATGCGGGATACAGCGTGAAGCTATGTATGTATATATGTAGAATATAGTGTCTAGACACTCCGCGTTCACTACACGTTTGCCAATTTCCACTTGAAATATTAATATTACGTGTTAAACTGAATTCAACACCGCGCTTTACCTTGCCAGAGCACAGATTTTTTTTAGCTTCACGCTGTTTCTTCACGTAGCAGAACGCAAAGAGCCATCATGGCGTAGTGGGACATTATCTAAAGTGCGGGTGCTTGTGGATTCAATCCCCAATCGGAGGAATAATTGTATTTAAATTGTGAAGCCTGTAGTGGCATGTCGTTGTATTTTCATTTCCTGGCTCTGGTAATAAGGCAAAGCGCGGCGTTGAGTTCCGCCACTCTGCACGCAATGCCTCACTTAAGTGGAAAGTGGGGAATGGAAATATTATTACAATGGAGTGTCCTAACACTAAGTTTTCAGGTTCCCGCTGCCGTACGAGTGCGGGATACAGCGTGAAGCTAAAAAAATATAAAATATATATATATATATTTTCATAACCCCGTTCTAGTATATTTACATAGTAGTAACACTCTAGTAGTTAATTAGCACGCAATGCACTTCACTGGAAGGAAAGAATAGAGTTTCTTGACACTAGACACGGCACTCTCTGCCTACCTCATAAAAAAAGAGTGACGCTCATATAAAAATTAAAAGATACTCAATAGAAATATTTAATACGTCATACAATGCTAACGACGACCTTAGTCGTCGTCAGCACAATCATACTCGTACATTAACAAAACCGTATTCGCTTTATGGTCCATTGTAGAGTAGTCTTTCAGAATATTATATTGTCTATTATAAGCTTATATGAAATCATAACGCCTGTCGTGACGCATAGGCACAAGCGTGCGACTGTGAACGCGACAGGTTGTGGGTTCGATTCCTACTCCAGGAAATGTAAAAGTTTAGTATTTTTATTTCCTGGGTTTGGTAACAAGGCAAAGCGCGGCGTTGTGTTTCGTCACTCAGCACGCAATGCCTCAATTCGGCGGAGAGTGGGGAACGGATTGTCTTAACATTAGGTTCTCGGGTTCCCTCCTCTCGGGTTCCAACCTTGCTATATGCGGGATGCAGCGTGAAGTGAAGAAAAAAATAACACAATGATTAATTTCTTATTTTTATTAATAAAATCTTGTTAAACAAAGCGTTTTTAAGGTATTTTTTAACCGACTTCAAAAACGGGAGGTTTTTAATTTGATTTTTTAATGTATTATATAAATTTTTTTACTGTGTGAAGAAATTTTGATTATCTATACTTCTATACTAATAATATAAAGCTGAAGAGTTTATTTGTTTGAACGCGCTAATCTCAGGAACTACTGGACCGATTTGGAAAACTCTTTTAGTGTAAGATAGTTCAATTATCAGGGAAGGCTGTATAACATAGCAATAAAAAATATTATGAAAACTGCACCTTTCGTTGCGGTCGCTAAATAAACGGTGAAAGCTAATCAAAAATCATGTATTAAAAAATTGTTCCCCTTTAAAAGTTTTAAATAATAGTCGGCGACAGAATATGTCTAGCTTTTAAGGTTAACCAACTATAATCATTTTTATATGATTAGATAGAGAGAGGAGATCGGACAGTAGAGGCGAACATTAACGCATTTTAAAGGGGCCCCTTAACCCATTCCAACCCGCTGACGCAACAGTTGCGTTCTAGAGAACCTATGCTGAGGCCTAACTGTTGCGTTTCTTGTTTTCTCTATCTAGTTCCGAACGCAACAGTTGCGTCGTCAGGTATTCAAGAAGATTTCTTAGCTGTATGTCTGACAACGCAACCATTCCGTCATTAAATTTTTGTATACTTAACAGCCTAGGCTGGTAGAGTCGGTCACAACATTTCAGGTCGGACGGAAAGGGTTAAGCCTACACACTTGGGTCGTAAGTCCCAGGCATTGCCCTAAGCTTCTGAGCACCCACATAGTGAACCCATGGAAATTTCCACAAAATTAATATAATTCTTCCAATTTCCTCAGGTATGGCAAAAACGTCAACAAGCAGTGTCAGTACGAAACGCGTACAAACACTACGGCTCAAACAAACGTCCCAACCATGTGCTCAGCAACCTCAACATGTCAGTACATAAGGGAACCATGTAAGTATACTTTTTACTGACATTTTTTCTAGGAATATTTTAGAGAATGTAGTGTTTAGACACTCTGTTCTTTACTATATGGTGTTTTTGAGTGATGATGCATTAGTGTTTGTTACTCTTTCATGCTAAAAGGACTAAACAATCGAACCCACAACTCCAGGAAATGTAAAGTTTAGTATTTTCATTTCTTGGGTTTGGTAACAAGGCAAAACGCGGCGTTGAGATCCGCCACTTAGCACGCAGTGCCTCATTTTAGCGGAAAGTGGGGAACGGTATTGTTGAAAGAGAATGGAGTGTCTTAACATTAGGTTCCCTCTGTTTACCCTGCTATATATACAGCGTGAAGTTAAAAAAAAATTAGACTAAGCAAATTTAGATGAAATCTTACAATAATATAGCTTTTACAACAGAATAACATAAAGACAATAATTTATTTAAAAAATGTAGAAGTTTGGCATAATATAATACATATGATAATTACATAGCTCATAATAAGTCTTCTGCATGAGCAATACATGGTCATTTCATACGGAAATCGAACCCATGGTAACTCTTATGGCAAGGAATGCCAGACAGTCATGCGGTTGATTATTCATAAATCAATCACGGGAAACAATACATTAATAGTGCTTTCTTGTTGTTATTGTCTAATGGCATACTGCCAATGACAAACAAAAGAGTATTAACCTCTGACTAATGTTCAAACACGGTGTTGAGTTCCGCCACCCTATATGAAATGTTTTACACTATCTTGCACTTTCCACGTTAATTGGCAGAACTCAACGCCGCGCTTTGGTTCAATAAAGCGAAAATAAATAAATTATTCTATTTAGCTATCTTAAAAGAGATCGCAGGAATTATCACATAATTAATTTTTATTTCTAGAATTCTAGCAGAGGCCAGTCGTGGCGTTGAGGCATACGTATCCTACTGTAAACGTGACAGGTTGTGGGTTCGATTCCCACTATAGGAAATGAAAATATTAAATAATATTTAGTATTTTTATTTCCTCGCTCTGGTAACAAGGCAAAGCGCGTTGAGTTCCAGTGCTCATACATATCATACGCACATAATGCCTTAACTCAGCGAAAGTGAGGAACAATAATGTTAAAAGAGAACGTAGTGTCTTAACACTAGGTTCTCAGGTTCCCTCTGCATATTCTACTATGTGCGGGATAGAGCGTGAAGCTATAAAAAAAAGAACTTAAGCAGAAAGTGGAGAACGGAGTGTCTTAACACTAATCTTCTCTCTCTCCATCAGATGCTGCCTGATTGTGCCACAGTAGTTATCTTAAAAGATGATATCTGTCAGGGACTAAGTGTCTGACAATCACGTCCCATCAGTTAATTATTGTTCAACGATCGTTGTTAATCGCATTTATAATTAAGGTCGAAATATACGGACTTCCTCTGCTCCTTATATCTTTAAGGAAAAAAATGTTATTTGTCATCTAGTTTTTTTTTTACTTTGAGGTTTAGACCCTAGACCACTTTACCCTCTCTTCGCTTCGCTCACCAATACTCGCTTGGCATGATCAGAAAGCAGAAAGTAATCATTGGATTTATATACTCTTAAAAATTACAAAAAAATAAGTTAGAATGGAATTAAAAATTAAAAATAACCAATAAATTTAAATTAAATTAATTTTCTCAACCAATTAAAAATTAAAATTCAAAATCGGTCAGGTAAGGATGTTTCCTAGTCGATAGTAGATAACAAAAAGGGGCGGAGGTAATTTCGATCGCCTTTATATACCTTCGCCATAGATTATGATTTAACAATACTATAAAAAGAAATAACAAATACAACGAACGGAGTGTCTTGACTATTCTGATGCGGAATAAAGTGTCAATATACTCCACGAAACCTGTATATTAAATTAATATCTTCACCCAGTAGACCCCGCTGAGCGTTGTCTATCACTCACTCAGTAAAATTTAGTTTTATACGTACGCTTATAGTTATATTATGGCCAAATCACACAAAATCTTTACAAATTACAACATAATGAACATAGTGCGCAGAGACACAAGCGTGCAACTGTAAATGCGACAGGTTGTGGGTTCGATCCCCACTCCAGAAAATGTAAAATTTTGTATTTTCATTTCTTGGGTTTGGTAACAAGGCAAAGCGCGGCGTTGAGTTCCGCCACTCAACACGCAATGCCTCAATTCGGCGGAAAGTGGAGAACGGAATTGTTGAAAAAGAATGGAGTGTCTTAACACTAGGTTCTCAAGTTCTCTCTGCCTATCCTGCGTAACGTGAAGTTAAAAAAAACAAAAAAAAAATGATTCTTCGATTTTCGCGATTATTACACATATGAAATGAAACTATTTTAACAGGATTGTAGACTTCTCAGTCTACCTGTGACCACGGACTACTGTAGTGTTCGAATTGTCGGGTTTCCAAAAATGTATTTTCGAATACTAAAATATACGCGATTAATCTGGTTAAAATAGTTACAAAATATGTGTTTTTTTTTTTTTTTTTTTTTATGGATAACGATGGCAAACGAGCAGAAGGACCACCTGATGGTAAGTGGATACCTTCGCCCATAGACATCTACAACACCAGAGATGTTGTAGATGCGTTGCCAACCTAGAGGATACAGATGGAAGAGGAGGACAATGTAGTATTCCGTTCTCGGAACCACCACATTTTGGGGAAAGGATGGGTGGGAATGGGAAAACCTGGTTTATTTTAATATACGAGTATCAGCTATGTCACTGGTAATTTTCATTTAGATCCGTTCAGTAGTTTTTGCGTGAAAGGGTAACAAACATCCTCACAAACTTTCCCAGTTATTATGTTAGTAGAATATATTCACTATTTTCTATATAGATATATGACCTTATACTGTATAATACTGAAACATGATATTTACACTTACATAACCAAGTGTTGAGATCGAGTAACCAATGTCTGAACTGATGACTTCGTGTTTATTTATTTTTATTAAATATTTACTTCTATAAGGTCATCGTGGCGGAATAGTGTGTCTGATTATAAAGGCAAGGGTTGTGGGTTCAATTCCCACTCAGGAGATTGATATTGCCTTGGATTCACTAAATAAATATCTAATTAATTAGGGTGGAAAGAAGAGAACGGAGTGTCTTGGCACTAAGCCCTCTTTGTCTAGTAACATAATGAAAAATCACGCTTTGACTGAATATTTTAGTGGATTTTTTTCGTTGCAAGCGAGGGTTGTGGTGCGAAGCGAACGAAGGGTGTCCTCTACGATAAAGATGTGCTCTATTTAGCTTCAGAACGTATATAGTACATACTCGTACAATAAATACATTAATAGGTATTTATATAATTATTAAAATTTTAATAAAAAACGAAACCAACTTTAAATACAAAGCACCACAAAGTAATGTTAAATTTTAACTGGGGATTTAAATGGGACCACATAAAAAGCACTAGCTGTCACATAAGAAATCATATCAAAATTGATTTACCCATTAAAAAATAATGTGGTAACACACATTAAAAGAAACAGTCGATTTAGAAACGTCCTCGTTTAGCTTCACGCTGTATTCCGCATACAGTGTAGGCAGAGGAAACTAAAGAGCTTAGTGTTAGGACACTCCGTTCTCTTTTAACATCCTTTTAAAATTAAAAAAGTCGGGGTTAGAATACAATTCGGGTATCCCTGTAGTTTGGTGGTAGGAGGTTTGTCCTCCATCTGGCTCGCGACGACTATCATGTCAAAGACGAACCGCAAAATATCACATCTAATGATGTGTTCCGGTTTGATAGCATGTAAGCCAGGTTTTCCCCTTTCCCCAAAATGTAATGGCTCCGATAGATCGAACTACTACATTGTCCATGGGCGAAGGTAACCATCAGGTGGTCCTTCTGCTCGTTTGCCATCCGTTATCCATTAAAAAGAAATTATGAATTAACATACATATATATACAACAAAACAAACAAACAGTCAAATTGTAAACCTCTTTTTTTTCAAGTCGGTTAAAAAGATGTGTATAATAAGGCTAATATCATAACGTAACGCGATCGCAACGGTCTGTTTGCGTATTGCACGAGGCCGATGTTGAAATTGTGTGGAGCGTTTACATTCTAAGCGTGTATGTATGTGAAAATTATTAATTTATTTGAACTTCATAGTGGATGATTAGACTTAGTGGTAGCTGGTTCGAATCCAGATTTAGGCTTTTTCCTTTTTAAACTAGTTTTGTTTTTGATACCATCATGGCGAAGTTGGACTGTTTCTTATTGTAAACGCAAGTGGTAGTGGGCTTGATACCCATTCGGTAAATTTATTTCTTCGCTCTGATCTGTCCACTCTACACGTAATGTCTTGAATTCGAAAAAATGTCAAAATGTTAGTGTTAATTCATATCTCTTCTCTCAGTCTGTCTCAGACAGAAATCGTTACTAATTGTTAAATGACTGAACTCAACGCGCTTTGAAATAAATTTTTTTATTATTATTATTCTTACTCCGCTACGGATAAACCATGAAGTTTTTATCATTACCCCAAACGAGAATCAAACCCCTAACCATCGCGTCTCACTGCGCCACGAGGGTTTAAATAGCGATTTATAATAATAAATTAATTTGTAATATGAAGTTTCGTACGGCCTTGCAAAAATTTCTCTAGTTTTCCTGTTGCCTCGCGGCGTTCACGTATAATTGCACCGCCTATTACGAATTTCCTTCGTGCTAAATGATGATGACTAAATGTATGTAAAATATTAATTCATATATATCTTAATAATTAAGATTTCATCAAAAAAAAGAAAATGGATATTAAATAAAGTAACTTTATTACGAATAACTCAAAAACTATTTGTTAGATTTTAACAAAAGCTAGAAAAAATAATTGTAAATAAAAAAATACACTTGTAGATGAAAAAGTATTTGACAAATTAAAGTTACACTTGAAAATACCTGTCCTGAAAATATGTGTTTTCGATTTATCATTCTATTCACGCTTTGTACGGAATTTATATATTTACTACACACTAAAGCCTGTTGTGGCGCAGAGGCACAAGCGTGCGACTGTAAACACGACAGGTTGTGGGTTCGATTCCCACTCCAGGAAATGTTAGTATTTTCATTTCCTGGGTTTGGTAACAAGGCAAAGCGCGGCGTTGAGTTCCGCCACTCAACACGCAATGCCTCAATTTGGCGGAAAGTGGGGAACGCAATTATTGTAAGAGAACGGAGCGTCTTAACACTAGGTTCTCAGGTTCCCTTTGCCTACCCTGCTATATGCGGGATACAGTGTGAAGTTAAGAAAAAAAGAAAAAAAAACTACACTAGTAAATATACACGTTTCTGCTATGTATTCGAATATTAATTAAAAAAGCATTTAGCTTTTCGAAAAGCTGCATTGATATCTAAATGCAGTCATAGAAAACTTCTGTTCCTCACTTTTCGCCCGAAATCGAAATGTTGCGTGCTGAATGGCGAAACTCGTCATCGCACTTTGCACCTTATCAGAATGGAGGAAAAGAAATAACTTAACTATGATGCGAGTGGAAATCGAACCCACATCCAATCGCGTTTTAATCGCGAGAAGGAGTGCTTAATGATAATATGTTTTTAAAATAATGCATTAAAAATATATTAAATCAATAAAATAAATGTTACACACACTACCATGGTGTGACATCCATGTTTATATAAAGTGACATATACGTTGGTAGGTAACGCGTTGTTAACACGTCAACGGGGACACTATTAGTTAGTTGCTAGGACGCGTTATTAACGCGTCAACGGGGACACTCGTAGTTATTAACCTTTCTTTTTGCAAAATAGGACCCAAATGACATTGTAAATGATAAATGATTTGGCCTATAAATATTTAATTTCATAGTATTTATCTTAGAGTAGTATAAAATATAATTATACAGGCATGTTATAAAACACAATTATAGTTCAAGTGTGTTCAAGTTGTAAAAATTATACAATAATTCATTTTAATATGATATTTCTTATATATTTAGTGGATATAAATATATATTATTATTTTTATAGTAGTTCCATGTTTATTGGTTCGAGGTAGTTCACTTGGTCCAAATAGATTAAGAATCTACTTTATGATAGATAGGTTCCTGTTAAACTTGGAAGACATATGACTTGGTAGATTTAAGTAACTATTTTTAAACGACTTCAAAGAAAGAAAGGTTATCAAATCGATTATATTCTATTCTATTTTGTGTGTTTTTATTTTATAAATCAAATAACATCCATGGGCTCACACTTGCCCGTGCCTTTTGTTATTTTTTTTTTTATTTATTGAAGTTTATTTGCAGCATACTTATACAGAACTACTTTTGTATCTTAAAACTTTTGTGAGACCCTCACCGACTGATATATTTTTTTCTTTTTCAATATTAAAGCCTACCTATGTGTTATTCTGATGGATAAGCTTTACTATTGTTAAGTTTAATTTTGATCCATTCAGTAGTTATGCGCGAAAGTTTTTCATGAAAAAAGAACAGAATTATATACATACATACATAGCTTCACGCTGTATCCCGTATATTGCAGGATAGGCAGAGGGAAACTAGTCTTAAGACACTCCGTTCTCCACTTTCCGGCGAATTGAGGCATTGTGTGCTGAGTGAAAAACGGAATTATACGTTTTATTGTCGAAACTATGAAACATAGAAATAAAAATAGTATGGTATGGGTCGTAAAGTCTACGCAAGTTATCAGCAAGAAGTATGAAAAATCAGAGCACTTATTTTTAAGCTTAAGATTTACGATTTTTTAAAAGTTTTTATGTTATTAAAATCCTTTTTTTACCCGCAAGAGTGTTTATTTGCTATATATATACATATATATTTTAATATATACTCTATCATATATAATTTTCCAACAGTTACGGCTTACTCGGCGCGTCAGGGTGCGGTAAGACAACACTGCTGTCGTGTCTGGTGGGGCGGCGGAAACTTAACAGGGGGGAGATATGGGTGCTAGGAGGAAAACCTGGGACCAAAGGTAACATAAACCATGTTCTATAAGTTCTTAGCTTTACGCTGTATCCCGCACATAGCAGGGTAGGTAGAGGGAATATGAGAACCCAGTGTTAAGACACTCCGTTCTATTAACACTTCCGTTCCCCACTTTCCGCCGAATTGGGCATTGCGTGCTGAGTAAGTGGGGAACGGAAATGGCTAAAAGAGAACGGAGTGTCTTAACACTAGGTTCTCAGGTTCCCTCTGCTTACCCTGCTATATGCGGGATACAGCGTGAAGCCAAAAAAAATTAAACTTGTGCTTTAAGTCAAACGAAATGATTCCTTATAACGAATGAAACTATGTGATATGTTTTAATTTGCAACGTTTATATTTGATTCAACAAAATTTGAATGCCTGTTAAATATTTTCAAGGTTAACATATCCAATGAGTTATAATGAATTCATATTTTTATTACTCCATACATACGAGGAGATGTATCTAAGAGGATTTTAATTTTAGAGGCAGGTTTTAAAATGGAAATTAATTTCATTTCGTTTAAGGCACTAAGTTTATATTGTTGTGTTATCTTAGACTTTTTTGTTAGGTGGTAGGAGGTTCGTCCTCCGACTGGCTCGCGACCACTATCATGTCAAAGACGAACCGCCAAATATCTAATGATGTGTTCCGGTTCGATGGCATGTAAGCCAGATTTTCCCCTTTCCCACCCATCCTTTCCCCAAAATGTGGTGGTTCTGATAGTGGACTACTACATTGTCCCCCCTTCCATCTGTATCCTCTAGGTTGGCAACGCATCTACAACATCTCTGGTGCTGTAGATGTCTATGGGCGAAGGTAACCACTTACCATCAGGTGGTCCTTCTGCTCGTTTGCCGTCCGTTATCAATAAAAAAAAAAAAAAAAGACTATTTAAATAATAAAAATAGACTTTAATATACGATGAGATATGATATTTTTCTCATATGTACTAAGCTAAGCACCTTTAGTTCTTCATACGTTGACCACTCACAAACTTATGACGCGGCACTTATATACTTACATACATACATAACTTCACGCTGTATCCCGCATATAGCAGGGTAGGCAGAGGGAACCTAGTGTTAAGACACTCCTTTCCCCACTTTCTGCCGAATTGAGGCATTGCGTGTTAAATGGCGGAACTCAACGCCGCGCTTTGCCTTGTTACCAAATCCAGGAAATAAAAAAATCCATTTGCTGGAGTGGGAATCGGTCCACAACCTATCGCGTTTACAGTCGCACGCTTGTGCCTCTGCGCCACGAGAGGCGTTTTGTTTTAAATATTTTTGTGCATATTAAATATTATAAATAACATGTAAAGTAGGGTTATAGATGCTTGTTTTAACGGTTTCTAAGCTTTCGTTATTGTAATTGAAAATATTCGTTTACTTTCCTTTGACTCCATGGAAATGCGGCGTTGAGTTCCGATAGTCAAAACATGAACCAGTCAAAACATGTCTTAATTCCGAACGAAAAATACAGAATAGAGTGTCTTGACCCTGGGTTCCTTACTTACCTTGTTTTGCTAACTAGGATTAACGCTAACTAGCATTCTCTACCAACCAACTTTCTTTATATAGGAAATAAATATAGGTACGTAAAAGCAAATTTAAAATAATATATATGTATATATAATATAAATATAACACAAATAAATAATCTTTTTTCTTAACTTCACGCTGTATCCCGCACATAGCAGGGTAGGCAGAGGGAACCAAAGAACCTAGTGTTAAGACACTCCATTCTCTTTCAACTAATCCGTTCCCCACTTTCCGCCGAATTGAGGCATTGCGTGTGGAGTGGCGGAACTCAACGCCGCGCTTTGCCTTGTTACTAAACCCAGGAAATGAAAATACTAACATTTCCTGGAGTGGGAGTCGAACCCACAACCTGTCGCGTTACAGTCGCACGCTTGTGCCTCTGCGCCACGACAGGCGTTAAGTAATCATATCATATATATAATATATACACGTACATAGGTATTCATATTTTTTTCCACTTTTCCTACAGGTTCAGGGGTTCCAGGAAAACGTGTAGGTTACATGCCCCAGGAAATAGCTTTATACGGCGAGTTCACAATAAGGGAAACAGTCATGTACTTCGGATGGATCTTCGGCATGGAAACCAAGGAGATAGCGGAAAGACTGCGCTTTTTGTTGGAATTTTTGGATCTTCCCAGTGAAAATAGAATGGTGAAGAATTTGAGGTTAGTTAGAATGATTTGTTTTTTTTTCATTTGTTTTTGGGGTAAAAAATTGTTTTTTTCAGTACAGTCTCGTTTAGTACTTTTTAATTAATTTAGGAACCTTTTTTTTTATATAAAGAAGGTATTAGAAAAAAATATTAATTTTTTTTTTAACTTCTATCTGGTGAGACAAAAAAATGCCTTGAACTTCGCCACTAATACTCAATATCTCGAATTCACATTGAGGACAGAGAGTGGAAAACAGAGTGTCAAGCCACTACATTCCTTCTGCATAATGATTATATTTTCTTTTTAACTTTACGCTGTATCCCGCATATAGCAAGGTAGGCAGAGGGAACCAGAGAACCTAGTGTTAAGATACTCCATTCTCTTTCAACAATTCCGTTCCCCACTTTCCGCCAAATTGAGGCATTGCGTGTAGAGTGGCGGAACTCAACGCCGCGCTTTACCAAATCCAAACCCAAGAAATAAAAATACTAAATTTTACACTTTCTGGAGTGGGAATCGAACCCACAACCTGTCGCGTTCACAGTCGCTTGTGCCTCTGCGCCACGACAGGCTTTATATTTTTAATATTAGCAAGGTTTTATACAGTAAGTACGTATTTCCTATATCAGTACAATTTACATGAGTAAATAGCTATTTACGACGTAGTGACATCTCGACACTTGTATTGTTTATTATGACGGATGCCATTTTCCTGGTTTACGTTAATATTTTCATTTTTTGAGCAGTTTTTGAGTTATTCGTAATATTGTGTTACCTTTTAGGGTAATTTATGTGAAGTCGGTTTTCTTTTTTTATAATTACTAGTGTCAACGTTGACGCGTTAATAACGCGTCCTAGCAACTTTTGTATATGTCACTTTATATAAACATGAATATCAAGCTATGGTAGTGTGTGTAATATTTATTTTATTAATTTTATATATTTTTATATATGATTTTAAAAAGAAGAAGAGAAAATAAGTAATTTTCGTAAAAAGGGGTCCAAAGTTTTTGCTTCACGTATTAATATTCTATATATTAGATATTTAGCGGTTCGGTTTTGACATGATAGTGGTCGCGAGTTAGTCCGAGAACGAACCTCCTACCACCTAACTACTAGGATACAGACCTCGTTCGGTTTTAATTTAATATGTTTTTATTCATGCATAATATTTTTTGGACTTTGGACAGAACAGTTAACGTAGTAATGTCTAGGATTTTTTTTATGAATAACGGATGGCAAACGAGCAGAAGGACCACCTGAAGGTAAGTGGTTACCTTCGCCCATGGACATCTACAACACCAAAGATGTTGTAAATGCGTTGCCAACAGATGGAAGGGGGGACAATGTAGTAGTCCGCTATCGGAACCACCACATTTTGGAGAAAGGATGGGTGGGAAAGGGGCAAACCTGGCTTAAATGCTATCGAACCGGAACACATTATTGGCTATTTTGCGATTCGTCTTTGACGTGATAGTGGTCTCGAGCTACATGGAGGACGAACCTCCTACCACCAAACAGTATTCAATTGGTCTCATTCTGTAGTTGGTATCAAGTATTCTTTAAGTCCATTTTAAATCTTTTTATAACAAGCAGTGGTTTTTTATGACAAAATTCGTAAATTTAAAAGATAAATTAATTTAGCGTTTCGCAGAAAAAAAAAACAGGTTTCATTAGCATATATTAATAGTAAGATATTTGACGTGTTATGTGACGTGCACGTGTTTCCCCTTTATGATTGTAAATCTTTATATTTATGACTTAAGACCGTCATGTCTTAGTGGAATAGTGTCTGATCGTAAACGCGATTGGTTGTGGGTTCGATTCTCACTATTTAGGCATAGTAAAAAGTTCTTGTAATAAGGCAAAGTGCGGTGTTGAGTTCCGCCACTCAGTTTGACGGAAAGACGAGAAAGGATCTTAACAGAACGGAGTGTCATAACACTAGGTCCTAAGGTTCTCTCTGCCTACCCTGCCATATTCGGGTTACAGCGTGAAGCTAAGAAAAACACATGTATAAATACATAAAGCTGCATACATATATAACGTAATATATAATCGGTCCACATTTTATTCGTATCCGCCAGCAGTTGGGTAAGTAAGGAGGTTATGTAACAACAAGTGTGGGGGGGAAGTCCGGATTTCAAGTGTCTTCGACGTTGTGAAAACGTTTATATATATATATATATATATATGTTTATATATATATATATATATATATATATATATATATATATATATATATACATATATATATATAAATACACTTGTGTTACCGAGTGAATGACAGACAACGTACACGCGAAACTACTGCACATAGAAATATGACATGGCGGGTAGGGATTTTGGGAGTGTAGTGGAGTGCTGAGAGATGCGAATTCGGATTCGAACTCATTAAAATGAAGGTTATAAAGTCCACACAAACGAAGTCGCGGGATACTGCTAGTAATATATAAATACTGTTGACTTGCGTCTGTCGGTTTTATTAAATACCTCTAAAATCAGTGGTACATTAACTTAACTATATTAGTTACTTCGATTCTCTTTTATTTTTTTATATTACATACATAAGGTGAATAAGTGACTAAATAAAAAAAAATCAGGTAATTCCAGCCTACCCTGCTGACAAGAAGAAAAGCCATTGTTTTAAGATTTTCTACTGCGTACTAACTAAAGCTTAAACATGCATATATTAGAATTAAAATTTATAATTTACCATAGCCAATTAACAATACTAGAAGCCCCATTGATCAGTAAAATACACGTATCCTTAGTAACTGCATGTCACTTTATACAAAAGTGTATGTCAAATGTATGGTAGTTTTTGGCTTATTTTAATAATTCAATGTACATACATACATAGCTTCAAACTGTATGCCCCGTATAGCAGAGTAGGCAAAGATAACCTAGTGTTAAGACACTCCGTTCCCCACTTTCCCCCGAATTGAGGCATTTCGTGCTGAGTGGCGGAAATGTTAAAAGAGAACGGAGTGTCTTAACACTAGTTTCACTGGTTTCTCCTGCCTACTCTGCTATGTGCAGTAAATGTTATATGGTATTTACCTTTAGAATATATAATATGGTATAAAGAATTCTGTTTTTTTTTGCCGTTTGCCTCACTAGAGAGTGAAATATAAATCGAACCCATTACCTACTGTGTTTACAGTAAAATGCTGTCCCACGATGATCTCACTATATAAACTATAATATAGTGGGAAATATAAAATATTTATAAAATTAAAATGTATTTTTTTTCAACAAATTAAACATAAGAATAATTTAAATTTTTCATAATTATTCATATTGTACATTTACAAGTATTTACTTAGAAACCTCGAATTACTTGCTACTTCTCGTTTCCTCATTAATAAAGTTCCTAATTACTTTATCATAAAAAAATATTTAATTTTTTTATACAAAAAAAGAACAAGAATTCCTTATTCCTCATTATATATTGTTAGGTGTCTGTCGTGGCGCAGAGGCACAAGCGTGCGACTGTAAACGTGACAGGTTGTGGTTTCGATTCCTACTATAGGAAATGGAATTTCTCATTACCTAGGTTTGGTAACAAAGCAAAGCGCGGCGTTGAGTTTCGCCACTCCCCACGCAATGCCTCAGTTCGGTGGAAAGTGAAAAGTGGGGAACGGAGTGTCTTAACACTCACACTTAACCTAGTGTATTGTAGACACTCCGTTCTTTTAACATTTCCTTTCCCCATTCGGAGTGTGTTGACACTATATTCTTTATGACTACGCTGTGCCATTAAAATACGTGAAACTACAAAACCCCATACCATTTCTATGAATTATATTCTGTAGAACAAGTAAGACATAGGATTAGTTACGGTCATTGTGAGTTAATACCCGTTTAAATATTAGTGTTCGGTTTAATGGCTTGTTGGCGTTTGTTGTACTGATTTAGTTACACTTTAAAGATATTTAAATGTGCCCACTGTAGTGAAAGTATTGTTTAAATTATTATATTGTTCATAGAAATACTAAGCAGCTTTTAACTAGTTAACGTTTGTAATCGTGATAGGTTGTGGGTTCGATTCCCACTCCAGGAAATGGATTATTCATTTCCTGGGTTTGGTAACAAGGCAAAGCGCGGCGTTGAGTTCCGCCACTCAGCACGCAATGTCACAATTCGGTGGAAAGTGGGGAACGAAGTGTCTTAACACTAAGTTCTCTATGCTATATGCGGGATAAAGCGTGAAGTTATGTATGTATGTTTTTTTTCGTGTGTTACCGCGTAACTTTGTACGTAGCGCAGAGGCACAAGCGTGCGACTGTAAACGCAACAGGTTGTGGGTTCGATTCCCACTCCAAAAATGGATATTTTCGTTTCCTGGGTTTGGTAACAAGGCAAAGCGCGGCGTTGAGTTCCGCCACTCAGCACGCAATGCCTCAATTCGGTGGAAAGTGGGGAACGGTGTGTCTTAACACTAGGTTCTGAGGTTCCCCCTGCCTACTTTGCTATATGCGGGATACAGCGTGAAGCTAAAAAAAAGTGAAGTGAAAAAAAGAACGATATGTAAATAATACATACTTTAAATAATTAAATATTCAATATCATGTAACAACAATTATAACTCACAAGTACTGCGTATTCGGTTGCAAGGTATAATTGTAGAAAGCTGAGTGGCGCAACAAGTGGTCACTGTAATTTGATGTATGTTATTTAGTGAGATCATTTTAAAATACTCATCTATATATAAATACGTGAAGCAAGAACTTTGGACCCCTTTTTTACGAAAATTACGTGGATGGAGGTGCATGAAACTTGGCACACCTATAGTTTATATAGAGAAGGAGTGCAGAATGATAATATTATTTTAAAATAATGAATAAAAAATATATTAAATTAATTAAATATAATATCTTACACACACTACCATGATTTGACAAGCATGTTTATATAAAGTGACATATACGTTGCTAGGCAACGCGTTGTTAATGCGTCAACGGGGACGCTAGTATGTTATAATTGTGGGAAAGTAGTCACTATGTCTTTTTTTTCAAGCTTCACCCTTAATCCTATACAATAGGCCTATACAAAAAGGTATCCGGAGAGAGTGTTTAAACACTTTGTTTTCTACTTATGTATGAACTAAAATTTTCGTGTTGATATGGTGAAACTGAACTGAGAAAAACATTTTTAAAAAATGTATGAACATTTAAATGTAGCGGGACTCGAACTCACGTCCCTTAGCGACTGTCACTTAGCTCTGACCACTAAACCATACGTTCTATCCAGTTACGTCGAAATTCTTATACACATGTTACAAAGTTTTTTAAAAAGATGTTAATAACAAAAAAATGTTGCTTGTTTCTTCTTCTAAATTTCAACTAAAACCTTGAAAAAAGCAATAAAGAGTAACAATAATTACGAATAACTCATAAACTACTAGTCAGATCATAACAAAATTTAAATGGGATCACATCAGAAACACTAGCTATCATTTTAAAAAAATGATCATCATAATTAGTTCAGCCAGGAAAAAGATATGCAGTAACACACAGAAAGAAACAGTAGAATTGATAACTTCCTTTTTTTCCAAATTGGTTAAAGAAATTAAGCCTATAACTTAACGGCCGCTTTGAAAGGTCAAACAAAGGTCAAAGGTTAAGTATGCTAATTCACATTACATCTTGTAAAGCGAGTTTTACATATTTATTCCTTCAAATAAATTATTTATGTGTGTTTAAAAAACGTGACATAAAAGGTATGTATGTCCACACCCACACCCGCTGTTTCCGGTTTTTCTTGACAAGGAGTATGATTTATAAATTATCTCATATGATTGTTATGTCATATATTTAAAAAAAAAGAAAAAGTCTGACTCTAAACCAAATTGGAGAGAATTTAGTGTTGTAGCTCAGTTTCTTATCGTTCTAAAAGAATTCCAAGAGGCGTTAATTTGAATCCTTCTTTCTACATTCAATTTTTTTATACGAATAAATATATATATTTTTTTTAAATTGGAGATAAGAAGTTCTTTTCCGTTATTCCATTTCGCTCGAAATCGAGACGTAAATAATGTCGCATTTTGCCTTACCATAGTGAAGAAATAAAAATAATTTAAATATAATAATTTCTCAAGTGAGAATCGAACTTACAACCTCCCTTAAAAGTAATATCTTTTACAATATAATTTTTACACAATATTTTTTCCACACAGTGGTGGTCAACAGCGTCGTGTATCATTCGCGGTAGCTCTCATGCATGACCCCGAGCTCCTCATCCTGGATGAGCCCACAGTGGGCGTGGACCCGCTCCTCAGACAGTCCATATGGACCCATCTCGTCAGGATTACCAGTTCTGGTGACAAGACTGTTATTATCACCACTCATTATATTGAAGAGGCAAGACAGGCGCATTGTGTAAGTATTATATTAATTCTTTTTGTTATATTTTTTTTTCTAACTTCACGCTGTATCCCGCATATAGCATGGTAGACAGAGGGAACCTGAGAACCTAGTGTTGAGACACTCCGTTCTCTTACAACAATTCCATTCCCCACTTTCCACCGAATTGAGGCATTGCGTGCTGAGTGGCGGAACTTAACGCCGCGCTTTTGCCTTGTTACCAAACCCAGGAAATGAAAAATTCCATTTCCTGGAGTTATTGTTATATTATAGCCAAATTACATAAAATCTATAAAAATTGTAGCCCTTATGTTATTCCGAAGTATAAGTTATATTATCGTAGAATTTTATTTAGATAGGATCAGTTGTTTTTGCGTTTTGGACTAAGAAAAATTTGCCGTCCTCAAAAACTTTTGGATTTTTTTAATAAGTATTATTTGCGTCAGACTAGTTGTGAAAATTGCAACACGTTGAATGTCACATGTGTATGATTGTATACAGATAATCCAAAGAGGCGCGGGTTCGAATCTTACTGCATATGAAAATTTTGTTTATGAATAATGAAAGAATTATAATAATATTATTAGACTATGTTTGGTGGTAGGAGGTTCGTCCTCCGTCTGGCTCGCGACCACTATCATGTCAAAGACGAACCGCCAAATATCTTATGATGTGTTCCGGTTCGATGGCACGTAAGCCAGGTTTTCCCCTTTCCCACCCATCCTTTCCCCAAAATGTGGTGGTTCCGATAGCGGACTACTACATTGTCCTCCCTTTCCATCTGTATCCTCTAGGTTGGCAACGCATCTAGTACATCTCTTGTGTTGTAGATGTTCATGGGCGAAGGTCGTTTGCCATCCGGTATCCATAAAAAAAAAAAAAAAGACTTTTTTAAATATTTTGAAGATAGTTATGTCGGCTCAAAGTATGAGAACGATTCAAGTAAATGCTTGATCAGCATACTCAGATTGCAACGCGAATCGTCTCATGTCTTGGGAAACCTATTCGACGTTAAAGATTTTATAATTTTAATATTCAATTGATTGTAGCATGAGCTTCTGCTCAGTCATTTCTCTAGTTTGTAATTGAAATAAGTTAAATTTAATATTAATTTTCTTTTTTAAAAAACCCACTCGCGCTCCCGTAAACTTATCTAGATGGTCAATGGATTAGTAAGCATTATTACAAAAAAAAATGTGATGAAAAATAACTAATTTACAAGAATACAACATATTTACAACATAAAATAAATAATTTACAAGTTCTCTTTTCTGTGTAACGTATCCCTGAAACTGATTTGAAGCCCTAACTATTGTTAACATAAATTTTACTTTCAGATCGGTCTCATGAGAAGTGGACGCCTGTTAGCCGAAGAGTCTCCTCAGGCACTCCTTACAATGTACAGTTGTATTTCACTGGAAGACGTCTTCTTGAAACTATCTAGGAGACAAGGTATTATTTTTTCTATTTCCACTCATTTTCGCATTATTTTTTACTTTTAGGTTATTATTGAGATATTGCTTTTTGCTGGGAACAAGTTCGTTAAGAAGGTAACTAAATATAATTATCCAAAATATTACTAAAGCGTTCCATATATTTACCGTGTGGGTGACCATCGCGTTGTAGGGATAGGAGCTTGGGGCAGTGCCTGGAGTCCAAGTGTAAGTGTATCTTAAGGGGCCCCTTTAAATGCACATTATTGCTCGCTTTCACAGTCCGAACTCCTCTCTCTCATAACCAAATATTTAAAAAGATTTTATTTAAGAAACGTATAAAATAATGAACATAGCAGGATTCGAACCAGTTTCACATGTATACCGTCCAAGCGCTCTAGACAATTAAGTCATACATTCTAATCGCGCTACGTCAAAATTCTTTTTAACAAAAACTGAATCTTTACAGTATATTAAATATTTATCTCTATATTAATACCAAATTACACTTTTTTTATATAAATTGTAGCCTGTGCGCATAACCGCTGTACATAATGCAGTACTGGTACTGATGCTGTGGCAGAAAAGATAGGTATGTCAATGAAAGAACGTATATAAATAAGCCGAATCACCTTAGTTGATCGAATATGCAATGAAGAGACACGGTAAATGGTAGAGAACTTCTAACTTCACGCTGTATCCCGCTTATAGCGGGGTAGGCAGAGGGAACCAGAGAATCTAGTGTCAACACACTCCATTCTCTTTCAACATTTCCTGACATTTCAGAACATTATAGGTCCTTTCAGTAGTATTTGCGTAAAAGAGTAACAAACAAACTTTTGCTTTTATAATATTAGAAGGATAAAAAAATATATTATAGTTTTTCCTTTGAAATAACCATCACGACAATGGTCAGTAAACTTTACTACGGTCGCTTGTGATATAATAGCTGCTTAGCGCTTTCTATATCGATTGACCACGCTGTTTCTATGCCTTAATTATAATTTTCTCATAGTTCCCATTATTTAAATATTATTGTGTTGTACTTGTTAGATATCAGTAATAGAAATGGTTCTAGGTTCGATTTCTTAACTTTAAACGGTTCTAATGAATCTTTAAAGCCATTGTGGCGCAAATTGCGCATAGTGGTAGAACGGCGGTGGTTGTAGGTTCCATTCGCACTCAGTGAAGCTTATATTGAAATAACATTTATTTCTCCGCTCTGATAAGATAATATGCGGTGTTGAGTTTCGCTACGCTGCACAACCTTTAGGTAAAAATATATACTTTAACCGGGATACGATTTCGAACGGAAAATAGAAAAGAGTGTCTTGACACTAGTTTCTCTCTGACTACAATACTTCGCATGTACTTCGAGTGAGGATCGAATCCAAAACCATCGCAGTTACGCTGTCGAACTGCGCTACGATGGCTTCAATTTCAGTCAATTTCGTTGATTATTACAGATTTTTCATACATACATACATACATACATAGCTTCACGCTGTATCCCGCATATATCACGGTAGGCAGAGGGAACCTAGTGTTAAGACACTCCGTTCCCCACTTTCCGCCGAATATAGAGATTTTTCACTGTTTGCATTTGAATCTATTGACACAAACAGGAAGAAACTCTACCACTAAACCATAGCAAATACTTCCTATGTCCAAGTCCATCCTATTACACTACAAACAGCTTTTTCCATGTCTTTTTGCGTATATTAAGTATTATGCCATAATTATCTAAATTTACCTCTCGATACTAACTCACTAGAGTTAGGTAACAGTTATGTAATTTGTACGTAACGTATTGTATTTCCGTTCGTATATCCGTTATCTGAGATCACGCAGTTAACCGACTTGTTTGAAATGGGAGTATTATTATGCCTTTAAGAATATTCGCAGTGGAAGTATTATTTTTGCAAGGACTTATGAAGAATTATTAATAGTATCTTTTTATTTAAGCAAATGGAAAATATATATATGTTTTTATAAGTAGGTTAGGTTATGTATAACTCAATATCGTATTTTTTTAGTCGATTTCAAATAAGGTTTTCAATTTAACTGTTTAATGATTCTTTTTATCTGACCAGTAGTTTTTGAGTTATTCGTAATATATTTTTTTAAATCTTAATTATTCTAACACGAAAATGCACGCTATCCTTCAATTCGGCGGAAACTAGGGAACGGAAATGTTTATAGGACAAAGTGTTTTCTCTATGCCTACATCACCATGTGTGGGGAACATGAAGCTAATAAAAATCAATAGAAAAATATATTAAGATACCCTTTGAGTAGTAATCTTACAATCATCGTGTACGGTCAGGTATTTTCCCACTGTGTCATGATATTATGACATGACATAAAATATTATGACATATATGTCATAATATTTAAATATATTACTCAGTAATCTTCAGTAATAAACTGTCAAACAAAACAGTTAAGAGCTATTGCTCATAGAATTCCATTTTATAATAGTCACTTCAACTACTAGTACTGTGTATAAATACCATATATGTATAAATACCATATGTAAGTTCTCGGGTTCAAAGGAACCCGGTCCTTTGGAAGGCTTGCGTGGGGACACAGGTCCAACACGTAGAGGCCCCTTTGAGACAACAATATTTTTTAATCTGACATCCGGCATTGACCGGGATCCATCTCTGAGTAACCATAGGCAATTGCTCAGAGATGGTCACCGGTCAATGCGTAGGAGCTATGGAACATATGGACAACTAAAATAGGGCTATGGAATGGAGTTTGGATGGACTAAGTACTGGGCTATTGATTGAGACTATCGGACGTCCGCCTTTTCAACAGTCTCAAATTGAAAGGTTAGCGGACGGTGACTCGCCTCCCACTAGATGGGCCCCCACAAAGCGGCGTAGTGCCTCGGGCGCAACATCGGTGTGGTCGGCTAAGGGTGTCGAGAGGTGTGCACCGGTTTCACCATCGCGAGAGTGCTCGTGAGCGGGTTTCCCCGCTATTACGCAGATTGTGCACTTCCACCCTTCCGAGCATATGGCTCTTGCGCTCCACTCTGCCGGCCATTGAAGGCAAGCCAGAGGATAAATTACAATTCCCCTCCGGAGGTCTCAGGTCCGTGGGGTCGCCACTCCCCAACAGCTCGCCACAAGCTGCCCTGCGGGCATATATACGAGTATATATTCTCTTTCAACAATTCCATTCCCCACTTTGCGCCAAGTTAAGACATTGCGTGCTGAGTGGCGGAACTCAACACCGCGCTTCCTCTTGTAACCAAACCCAGGAAATGAAAATTTCCTTTCCCGGAGTGGGAATCGAACCCACAATCTGTCGCGTTTACAGTCGTACGCTTGTGCCTCTGCGCCACGACAGGCGTTATGGATGTATATATTATTTAACTTCACGCTTTATACGAGTACATAGTAAGGTAGACAGAGAAAATCAAGTGTTAAGACATTCTGTTTTCCTTTACAAAACACAATAAAAAAAAAATATACCAAAATTTTATTTTTCAAAATAATTGATATTATTAACCGGTTTCAAGTAAAGTAGGAAGTTCTCAATTTGGTTATATTTTTAAACTGGATTACCACATTTTTTGCTGAGTGAACCAATTTTGATGAGCTTTTTTTATATGACAGCTAGTATTTCTGATGTCAAATTTAGTTACGACCAGACGAATAGTTTTAGAATTATACTTAATATTTTTACTTCATAATGCATTTTATTTAAAATCGATTTTCTTTGTTTTGCTAAAACCTTAATTATATTTTGTTTGGTGGTAGGAGGTTCGTCCTCCGTCTGGCTCGCGACCACTATCATGTCAAAGACGAACCGCCAAATATCTTATGATGTGTTCCGGTTCGATGGCATGTAAGCCAGGTTTTCCCCTTTCCCACCCATCCTTTCCCCAAAATGTGGTGGTTCCGCTATCGGAA
>JAKGSA010001134.1:0-37703 GCA_033558755.1 Philaethria dido | reverse complement strand
CTTATAAAAAATTCAACGCAGGATTTGAATTGTGATATTCTTCTTCATTTATATTTATTCTTTTTTTTGTTTGGTGGTAGGAGGTTCGTCCTCCGTCTGACTCGCGACCACTATCATGTCAAAGACGAACCGCCAAATATCTTATGATGTGTTCCGGTTCGATGGCATGTAAGCCAGGTTTTCCCCTTTCCCACCCATCCTTTCCCCAAAATGTGGTGGTTCCGATAGCGGACTACTACATTATCCTCCCTTTCCATCTGTATCCTCTAGGTTGGCAACGCATCTAGTACATCTCTTGTGTTGTAGATGTTCATGGGCGAAGGTAACCACTTACCATCAGGCGGTCCTTCTGCTCGTTTGCCATCCGGTATCCATAAAAAAAAAAAAAATAAAAAATAAAACAGAATCATTAAAATTGTTTCATTCAGTAAAAAGTTATGACCAAAATAGGAAAAAATTTAAGAAAACAAAAATATTTTAAAATTTCCCCTCCTAAAACACAAACAAAGTCGTTATTTTAACTAGTATTACTTCTTGAAGTACCAACAAAGCAGTCCAAGGCTCGCACTCGCACTTTGCTGTGTGGCAACATTTCGCGATGCCACACTCTACATACTACATACTAGTTTATTACCCGACCGGTAATATTTAGCACTAAATGTGTTTTGAAATGTGTACTTTTTTCTTGTAAATTGGTAGAAAAAATCGCACGCAACGCGGCGTTGAGTTCCGCCACTGAATACGCAATGTCTTGATTCAGGAAGGACTGGAAAACAGTGTCCTAATCATAGATTCTATTCTTTCTATATAAAGTCTTTGTTATTGAGGGAAAAAAGTTGAACCTAAAAAAGGTTTAAAATTTCAAACCAGTTTATAATGCGTAAATTATCACTGTTTTATATTTATATACTTATATTTTCGTTTTTTGTCAATATTAAAGGCATTAAAAATATATTAAATTAATAAAATGAACCATGTGTTTTACATACACGTTGCCAAGGCAACGTATTGTTTACACGTCAGCGGTCCAGTTAAAACTTTGTGTCCTATTTACAAAAATTACGCAGACGGAGGAGCATGAATCTTGGCACACTTATAGTTTATATAGCAAAGGAGTGCACAATGATAAATTTGTTTAAAATAATGCATAAAAATATATTAAATTAATAAAATAAATATATATTTTACACACGTACGTACACGACGTCCACGTCTATATAAAGTGACTTATACGTTGCTAGGCAACGCGTTGTTAACGCGTCAGAGTCTAGTTAATATAAATAAACCACCAATGGGAACTAAACTCGTTACAACCTGTCAGTCACTTCCCAATTGCGTCAAGCACGTCGTGACGTCAAATGGAGTTTTAGTAGGAAATGTATATATGAGGGAATTACGTCATAGCTTTAAAGGTTTACTTTAAAATCTCATATATTGACGTCATTTGTAGTAACTGTAAGTTGAGATGTAAACAAGTCATTTAATTTATTATTTAATTGTCGTTTTTTATTTTTTTTTATATCACTTCGTAAAATCAAGAGTAAACTCGCCTATAAAATGGAAAAGCAAAAAACTCATATCATGTAACATAGTTTTAGTTATTTATATTCTATTTTTTTGGCTATTTTTGTTGTGTAAAATTTTTAGCAGTTTTGTAAATTTATGAACGATAATCCCTTTCGTTTATATGTTATTTTCTCTCACATTAACATTAATATTGCATGTGGTGTTTATCGTAACATACATGTGTACGGTTACTGTATTCTTCTAAAAATGTTTTTTTTTAAAGTGTAATTGTATTTTATATATATTGTAACTGTACTTATGTGATAAACCAATAAACCAATAAATAAATATTTTAGTGCTATTGGTATAGCAGTTAACCACATGCGAACTCCATAGGTTCTAGGTTTAGTGCGACAAGACGTGGAAAAAGTAGTGACAATTTTTTCCGTTCCCTGCATTTTAGCTATTTAGACTGTCGATAAAATTCGTTCCTATTACATAGAACAACAACATATAATACTTAAATTGGATATTTTTAGAGAGACTAAGCTCACTTTCACGTGAAAAATACTGAATGGATCCAAATATTTTTTTTAAAATAGCTAACTGATGAAAATAATACAAAGACTGCAATATATAATAAAAATATTATTCTTAACCAACGTACATACCATATAAAAGCAATAATACCGTATAAATACATATAAATGCATATAAATATATATAAATACATGTAAATACATATAAAAATACATTATATTTTTCCTACAGGTCAAGCTAACCAAGTAGTAGAACTAAACGTGTCTGGCGGAGGCCTAGGGCTCAACAAGATGTCCAAGCGCGAAGAGGCGCCCTACGCGGCGGAGGACAATCAGGTGGTGGGCCTCAATTTCCACCAGAGCAAGGAAGTGCTTATTGTGGACCATGGTGCGGGTTCTAATGGCGATGTGAGTGTTTAGTGTTTAATCACTATTTTTTTTGTTAAATGGAGAACTTAGAGCTATTATACTTAATATAGTTGATTGAAGATGTTCGGCGTTGAGTTCCGCCACTCAGTACGCAATACCTCAATCCGGCGGAAAGTTGGGAACAAAAATATTGAAAGAGAACGGAGTGTCTTGACACGTCGGTTCTCAGGTTTCCTCTGTCTGACCTGCTATGTGCGGGATACAGCGTGAAATTAAAAAAAAATGTTAGTAAGGCAATGTTTTTGTTCCATTGTAGAAGTTATCGTGGTACTGTAAGTAGCTGACTGTAAATGTGATAAATTGTGGGTTTGATTCACAATCGTGGGAATTATATTTGAATAATTTATCTACTTTGGTGAGATAAAACGCGGCGTTGAGTTACGCCACTAAACTAAATGTCTTGAAATCGGATGAAAAGTGAAAAAAGGGGTATTTGATACTAATTTCTCGCTAATTACGATGATATACGATAAATGCGTTAAAGATGTAAATATTTTTGTTTAGCCATATAATACAGCAGGATGAGACAGAACCTAGAGTTAAGACACTCCTCTATATACATTTATTGGCGTTAACCAAAAAATTCGACATGACTCCGGTTTAACAATTATTTTATTCCAATTATCCAATTATATATATCATTTCAACCCTTATTACAATTAAAAGATCCTGCCTCTCGCCTTTCCACCATTTCTGGAATGGCATGGCGCAATAATTCTTTGTACCGCCAATTCCCTAGGTATTGGCGCGAACCACAGATGAAAAACATGCAGTTATCATTGTAACGATACGGTGCGTTAAATGCCCCAACAATGTAAATCTTATTTAGAAAACGTTTAAATATTTGAACGCAGCGGGACTCGAACCTGCGTCTCATGGAAACCATCGCGACCACAGCGCCATGCGTTCTACATCGGGCTGCGTCGAAATTCTTACGCTTGTTACAACGTTATTTATGTTGTTAGCATCTCTGTAGAGAGATTTTTACAAATTTCTGCTACACAAAGATTGTTTCAAAGAATAATCATTTGACAAGAGAGCTTGGACGGTTTCCATGAGGCGCGGGTTCGAGTCCCGCTGCGTTCAAATTTTTGTACGTTTCCATAATATGTTTTTCGTTTCCTAAGTGTGGAACAATTTAAAACTTCAAAAATGTAAATCCTATTGTATGTAAATTATGCTAACACATACATATATGTTGTTATTATACATATGTAGTAATTGATTTATGGATAATATATTTTTATAATACTTATTGAATTGATAACTCTATTTTTTTATATAGATAATTTATAAAAATATAATACAGCGGTTAGCAACCTTTTTTTTTTCAAAAAAAAAATATTATTATATTTTTTTTTTTTTAAATATACACTTATAATGAGATATTTTAATGTAAATGTATGACTTATTTCGGCGAATTTATTCTTAAATATCATAGCAACAAGTGATTTTTGTGTTTTTTTTTCTTGTATAAATTACACATTATTTATGCTAATATGTGTGATTAATTCACTTATTCTAGAAGTTAATAATTACTATGAATTTATTGTAAAATTATATTATCACACAGGCGTGTCGTGGCGCAGAGGTATAAGCTTGCGACTGTAAACGCGACAGGTTGTGGGTTCGATTCCCACTCTAAGAAATGAAAATGTTAAATCGGAACTCAACGCCGCGCTTTGTCTGATTAGAGCGGGAAAACAAGACTATTTAAAATACCCACTCATAGTTAGTTCGTACATACATACATTTAAATATATAGAGCTTAAACTCTATACCATAGTGAAGACTTTTTATATATTTATCAGTGGCGAGGCGTCCACACAACACGGTTCCCACCGGCTTGTCTAGTTTTTCAAAGTACAAGTACGAAAGCACGACACTTACAAAAAAGGTCGCCAGGAAAATGTTGAGCTCGTATTGTAATGAAATTTGCAAAAATAA
This sequence comes from Philaethria dido, assembly GCA_033558755.1. Lineage (NCBI taxonomy): Eukaryota > Metazoa > Arthropoda > Insecta > Lepidoptera > Nymphalidae > Philaethria > Philaethria dido. Next base: position 33,282 of record JAKGSA010001134.1, on the reverse strand, counting down.
AAATACAAGATCAAGAAAGAAAGAGAGCCAAAAAAGAAGCCGCTAGAAAAATATTGGGCATAAAATTGCAAAAGAACGAGCTCTGACATCTTAAAGACCTTAAAAATGGTCACCACCACAATTCGATGGTGAAATTACTAAATATGTTCACATCCTATACCGATTTATATAAATATATCGGTTTCCTTAAAAACTACCGGCTTCCCTAAATATACATCGGCTTCCCTTAATTTACCGGCTTGCCTAACTAAAATTTTCACCCCTCGCCACTGATATTTATATATTGTTCTTTGTCACAAAACATATAAACAGGGTAGTTAAAAGGAAGGACTTTGTTTTCCATTTCCTGCCCGAATTCGAGACACTGCGTATTGATTGACGGCTGCGTTTTATCTTACCAAAGAGAAAAAATAAGAATAATTTAAATATAATCATACCCTTAGTGGGAATCGAACCCACAACCAATGTCGTTTACAGTCAAAAATTATGTTTGCTGTCCCACTGAACCACGATGGCCTCTATTATTATATAATGATAATATTATAATCATTATTTAATTATATATAGTCTGTATATCATTTATTGTTCATTTCAATTTAATTATAATTACATGTATCTAATAAAAAAAATAATTGTTTACATAGTTTAATGATAAAAGATAATTATACTTTATTATATTCTATATGTAAAAATATAATAGTTTTTTTTTTACTTCACGCTGTATCCCGCATATAGCGGCGTAGGCAGAGGGAACCAGAGAACCTAGTGTTAAGACACTCCGTTCTCTTTCAACAATTCCGTTCCCCACTTTCCGTCGAATTGAGACATTGCGTGCTGAGTGGCAAATCTCAACGCCGCGCTTTGCCTTGTTACCAGAGCGAGGAAATGAAAATACTAAATATTATTTGATATTTGGAGTGGGAATCGAACCCACAACCTGTCGCGTTTACAGTCACAAGCTAGTGCCTCTGTGCCGACAGGCCTATTTTTCTTTTTTTTAATTATTGGTTTTTGTTACAGCTTCCTGGCAAAATGACAGAAGCTGTCAAATCTGAGTGCGAAGACTGCGGAAACTTTTTCAACGTGAGATAATTAACATAAAATGTTTATGATATATGTATATTTTTTTATTTATATATAGTATTTTTTTACTTATAAGTATTTTTATCTATGCCAGGCGTGAATAAGTTAATAAGTCGAAAATGTTGTAATATGTCGAACATGTCTTTTCAGGGCACAAATTTTTAGGTTTGTATGTTATTTTCATAGTATTTTACATGGATAATATTCATTTGTTTGAAACTTTTTTATTTACTTTTAGATTCTAATATCTTTTGTATATGTAAGTCGACTTATCAACTTATTCTCGTCTGGCACATAAATTCATACTAATACAATAGAAAGACAAACTAACAGGCATAGTGTTTTTGAGTGACCAAACACTAGTTATTGCTATAATATTAGATATTATTATTGCAATCGGTAGTGATTCAAATTGATAAACTAATCGTGGGTTCGATGCCCATCTAGAACAAATGTGTCTGTTACATGAAAATAAAGCTTTCAAAGCTATATTGATATTTCTCTATAAGTTTATTTTTTTATGAATCCTTAAATCGATTTTAAGCGATATTAACAAAAATAAAAGGTGAAATTAATCTATGATACAAAACTCCAATAAAAACATTTTGTCTGCCATTTAAAAACTTGAACTTATCCAAATAAAAAAAATAATAATAAATATTTCCAATATAACCAAATGTCTTTTTCCAGCTAACATCTCGAGGTAAAATCAAGGCGCTGATACAAAAGAACATTCTCCGGATGTGGAGGAACATAGGTGTCATGTTGTTCATATTCGCACTTCCGGTGATGCAAGTCATACTGTTCTGTCTCGCGATTGGCAGAGATCCGAGTGGTTTGAGACTGGTGAGTAGAAATACCTTCACGCTTTATCCCACAAATAACAGGGTACGCAGAGGGAACCTAGTGTTAACACACTCAATTCTCTTTCAACAATTCCGTTCCCCACTTTCCGCCGAATAGAGGCATTGCGTGCCAAGTGGCGGAACTCAACGCCGCGCTTTGCCTGTTACTGTTACCGTTCCCATCTCAGATTTTACTAATTAGTTATTTATTTTTATAACATGGTTATTAAAGATAATAAATAATAATAAAATAAATTCTATATTTAACGTTACTAACTAACTATTGTCATAATACCGTTACCGCCACATGTTACCAACACACTACTGTTACCAATTTGACTGTAATGAGCTCGACGTATATATTTTTTGTATTTTTCTTTTGTTTAATTCAGTTATATAACAGTAAAAATATATAATAAAAAACAATCTTTCCAGGCGATAGTGAACGACGATGTCAACATCATAGATGGCAACTGTCCCTACAACGCATCATGTTCTATGAAAAACCTCTCCTGTCGTTATTTAGCGCATTTTAACAACAAATCAATAGTAAAGGAGTTTTATGATTCAGTCCCGGACGCGATAGCGGCGGTGCGTCGCGGAGACGCATGGGGCGCTGTCTACTTTAATGATAACTATACTGATTCACTTGTTGCGAGATTGGCTTTGGGTGAGTGTTTTTTTTCTTTGTAACACTTTGTCTTATATAGCAAGATAGTCTGGGAGACACCTAGTGTTAAGATACTCTGTTCATGACTTTCTTTTATCGAGATATGGAGTGTCGAGAGGTGGGTTTTACGCAGCGATTTTTGTTATCAGTGGAAAAATGAAAATATCTTGAAATATAATTATTTGCCTGCTGGGAATCGAACCTGCAACCAATCGAGGTAACAGATGCTGTTCCGTTGTGCAGTTGTAGACTTTTTTATTTATAATATATTTTTCGTCAGCATAACCAGTAAGAGATAAAGTTTAAGCGCAAGTTGATAACTCATGTTTATATCCGTACACATGATTAATCTGAAAATGCATACTTACAAAAGTAGCTGTACCGTACAAACGAGCTGGAAGAAATGCCAACATTTATTAGAATTTTTTTTTTTTCTAAATAGTTCTTGTTGTTATATTATTTAAACACGTTTTCACCTAAATGTCCTAGATTTGCTTAATTTTTTAAATTTATTTTCTAATTAAAAAAAAATATATGCATCTGGATTTATCAATCTATTCATGTTTATTATATTAAAAATTACATTAAATTACATTTTAAAAAAATTCAAATTTTTATGTAGTGATTGTAAATTCTTGCAATTAGTTGCAATTAGTTGGTATTAGTACCAACATCCTATAATTTTATATAAATAAATAATATTTTAAAATATTATAAAAAATGTGTTTTCCCCAATATTACAGCGGACACAGCGGACAATGAGACAATATCGTCATCAGAAGTGCAAGTGTGGCTCGACATGTCCAACCAACAGATAGGGCTCATGTTAAACCGGGATATACAGTTCTCATATCGAGACTTTGCTAAGGTATTGTTATGTTTATTTTAACTATATTAGTAATAATTAAATTGCCGAAATAATGAAATGAATATATTATTCTTAGTACAATTTTTTGTAGCGTCCCTGAGACTCTATATTCATTTCATTCTCTCTTCTATTTTTCTAAAGTTTTTATTTCTGCCGTATATATGTATATTTTTAATTTTTTCTACAATACAGCTACGCTAATACCTATTAATATTTAAAATTAAGTTTTTAAAAACAAAAAAAGGAAATCTATTATACATAAAATAATTGCACTAAAAAGGAAAATTATTACGAATAACTCAAAAACTACTGGTTAGATCTTAATGAAATTCGAATGGAACCACATGTGAAGCTCTAGATAGCATACAAAAAAAGAATCATCAAAACTGGGCCACCCAGAAAAAACTTATACACATAACAGTCAATTTCAAAATCGCTTCCGAATTTAGAAGTAATTTAAGTTATTGTATATATAATAATATATCTTAATAATAATATATATTATTTGTTTCCAGGATCTGCTATCAACTTGCAATTACAACCCCAAAGTGGGCGACATCCCCATCGACTTCCAGGACCCCATTTATGGTGACAGCAACCCCTCCTTCACCGACTTCGTGGCGCCCGGAGTTATACTTACGTGAGATATTTTTGATAGTTTATAATATTTCGATAAAATAAATGATAACTATATATTAATACGTGAAGCAAAAACTTTGGATCTCTTTTCAAGAAAATTACGTGGACGGAGGAGCATGAAACTTGGCACACTTATAGTTTATATAGAGAAAGAGTGCAGAATGATATTTTTTTTTCAAACAATACATAAAAAGTATATTAAATTAATAAAATAAATGTCACACACACTTCTGTGGTTTGACATCCCATGTTTATATAAAGTGACATATACATTAAAAGATAACGCGTTGTTTACGCGTCAACGTGGATATTAGTAATAATATTACTAACTTACACTGACTGTTTCGAATACTAAAAATTAACGCGATAAATACGTTTAATATATTCTCGCCGGCTCTTCTCAGCAGAACTGGCTTCCTCTCCGGTGGTAGCTTCCGTTAGGACTGACACGACTGACACCTCTGTAAATTGACGATTCAAAAGTGCTCGTAATAGCCTACTTGAATAAACAATATTTTGATTTTGATTGTAGTTTCATTTAAAATGTTAAAAATAATATAATAATTGGTAATATATACGAACAGCATCGTGTTCTTCCTGGCGGTCGCGCTGACGTCGTCTGCGCTGATAGTGGAGCGCATGGAGGGTCTGCTGGACCGCTCGTGGGTGGCGGGCGTGTCGCCGGCGGAGATCCTGTTCTCGCACGTGGTGACGCAGTTCGTGGTGATGGTGGGGCAGACCGCGCTCGTGCTCATGTTCATGATCCTCGTGTTCGGCGTCAAGTGCAACGGGAACATCGTCTACGTCGTCATGTTGACGCTATTACAAGGTTTGTTTTTTTTTTCGGTATTTTTTGTACCTAACTAGGTAGTTCGATACCTAGGCAGATAGGTAGGTATAGATAGGTAGGTATAGATAGGTAGGTATAGATAGGTAGGTATAGATAGGTAGGTATAGATAGGTAGGTATAGATAGGTAGGTATAGATAGGTAGGTACCTATACCTAACTTCACGCTTTATCCCTAGTGGTGTAGTCAGAGAGAACGGAGCGCCAAACGCTACAGTTATTATTATTGCGAAAACAATATATTTATGTTTTTTTTTTAAATCTAATAAAAGAAACTTGGTGTTAAGACATTGCGTGTAAATGTTAGATTTGAATATCGTTCTTTGTTCCATAACGATAAATTAAAAAACTAGCTTATATAGTCATTTCCCTACGTGGAGATCGAACCTACAACCTATCACATTTACTGTGATACTGCTCTACTGCGCTACAATGGTTTTATCCTTATTATGGCCTCTTATCATATTTTTTTATGTACTTTGTTTGTATCTTATTTATTAGTTTGCTCGGTTATAGTCTTACGTTTATTTTAGGACGTTAAGCGCCATGTGTATCTTTTTGTCACATAGTGTCTAGAACACTGTGTATTCAAAAGTATACACATTTTTGTATCGAAATATCACACGGATCCAAGGAAAAAGGGAAAAATGGGGATGAAAACTTGGATTTTTGGATTTTTATGTAAGTCTGGCGCTGAGGGTGTTAAAATTATTAAAATTAAAATCTTAATGCCCAATTCTCCCGCATCAAAGTAATTTGATAGAAACTTAAAGAACGCAATACAGTTAGAACTTACGGTTCCGTGGGAAATGAATATTCCAAAAAAATAATTTACAAATAAACAAGTAACTTATTAGAGAACTAACCAACAATAGGTTTAAAGTCTCCTAAAAGATTTCAGCCTATCTAGAACTATAATTGGTGCATTTATAGCTTGTATTTCGTTTAGCAGGATGTTTTCAAAGTTGGTTAGGAGGCAAACGTTTAAGTATATTTAAGGGGCCTTTTTAGCCTAAATGTGGGTCACAAATCTTAGGCAATGTTCTAAGATTCTCTTTCTGCAAAGCGATGGGCACCTGTGTGCTGAAAATATGGAATGTTTACGAGTTTTTTCACTTACACTTTTTCTTCTTTTTATTTTCTTCTCTTACAGCTCCACCTATATGAACTCAAGTACACTACCCTAGCGATAACACCTATATTTTACGTTAATTGACAATTCTGGAGTGGTATTTATATTAAGTTTGTCTGTGTAGGTCTGTGTGGTATGTGTTTCGGGTTCGTGATCTCTGCGGCGTGCGAGCTGGAGCGCAACGCCATCCAGCTGGCGCTGGGCTCGTTCTACCCCACGCTGTTGCTGAGCGGCGTCATCTGGCCCATCGAGGGCATGCCGTGGGCGCTGCGGGGCGCCGCCCTCTGCCTGCCGCTCACGCTGGCCACGGGAGCCCTGCGCGCCGTCCTCACGCGCGGCTGGCCGCTGTCGGAGCCCGACGTGTACCTCGGCTTCGTGGCCACCATCGCCTGGATCGCGCTCTTCCTGGTGCTCACGCTCGCCATCCTGCGCTTCAAGCGCGGCTAGCGCGCGCTCCCCGCTCCCCGCTCCCACGCTCCCCGCTCCCCGCTCCCCACTCCCGCAGTTACCATAGAGCGAGTCGGGCGCGACGCTTGTGTATTTATTCTTCGATACGGTGTAGTAGTTTGTAGTTGTATCTAGTTGTAAGTAGTTGTAAGGGCGAGTCTTCTGTGTACGACTAAGTAAGTCAGACTGTGATTATTTTTGCTAACATTGACATTTTTGTAATGACAATTATAATAAAATTCTACCAAATAGTAAGGAATTGTTTCATTGAAGCACCCTAATTAGTAAATTTAATATGTCGGAATACAATAAAAAAGTAAACCCGGAATAAATTACAAATATCTGTAAAATCTCTATAAAGTACAATACAAAGTCTTTATTACTGAATTTTACAATTTCAATTTTCATATTTATGTAGGTTGCGGTGGCGAGGCGTCCACATAATACGGTCCCCGCCGGCTTAACTTACAATTTGTGCGTGCAGTCTGACAGACCACCAAATTATGACGAATAAAACAGTTAACCCTAGAACGCACGCTTTTTTTTCAGCCTCAGTAAAAGTATATGTGCTAGAAAATAATATTCTTATTAATATTATAACGTCTATCGTGGCGTAGAGGCACAAGCGTGCGACTGTAAACGCGACAGGTTGTGGGTTCAATTTCTACTCCTGGAAATGGATTTTTTCATTTCCTGGATTTGGCACAAGGCAAAACGCGGCGTTGAGTTCCGCCACTCAGCACGCAATGCCTCAATTCGGCAGAAAGTGGGGAACGGAGTGTCTATGTCGAAGGACAATAGGTTGCCTCTGCCTACCCTGCTATATGCGGGATACAGCGTGAAGCTATGTATGTATGTCAAGCTAAATATGGCCTGTCAAGGTTTCCAGCACCTGAAAATATGCAACCGGTGGCTGAAACACCAATATAGTAAATAAATCTTCTTGCACTGGAAGGAGGATTGGCTAGCTGAACTGAAGAAGAAATAAATTGTAAGTGTCTTCATAATGATAACCGGCTAATCGACGTTTTACTCTACCAGACGTACTTTGTTATAATAAGCCGCTGGGAAAAAATCGATGTTGGACAGCTGGGAATGTCCGACCACTGACACACTGCTACAAGCACGTTGAATATTCAAAGTATCGTTTTGTTGTCCAAGAAGAATTTCAACTTTTTTCATCACCATTCTCAAAATCACAGATTTTTATTAAATTTGAATATTATTGTTTCTAATGATATCAATGAAGTTGAAAAATATTTATTTTAAGTTTCAGTAGCTGGAAGTACGTTTTTAATATAATATATTTATAAGTGGATTTACTTTTGCTAGCTAGATCTTTGAGCAATGATTATAGTGACTAAGTTCTCTGTCCGAATACCGCTACGAACAATTTTTTTATATGTTGACGTTTTTTTATATTAAAAGGGCGTTTAAAGAAAAACGATATAAAAATTCAAATTAACAGTTTTATTATTATAAAATAGTGTTCTTAATAATAAATTACAATTTGTATGAAGCATCACTTCTTCGTCAAAATCTCACCGAGAATCTTCTTTTTCTTCTGTCCTTTGTTGAATTTGTGTTTCTGAGAAAAAGTAAAACATATGAATTAACAAAATAATTAAAATTATAACAAAAAAGCCTGTCGTGGCGAGGCACAAGAGTGCGACTGTAAACGCGACAGGTTGTGGGTTCGATTCCCACTCCAGGAAATGGAATTTTTCGTTTCCTGCGCGCTCAATTAAAGCGCGGCGTTGAGTTCCGCCACTCAACACGCAATGCCTCAATTTGGTGGAAAGTGGGGAACGGAGGGTCTTAACACTAGGTTCCCTCTGCCTACCCTGCTATATGCGGGATACAGCGTGGAGCTATGTATGTATGTATGTATCCATTTCGAAGAGGGCGCCTTGGAAATGCACAATTTAATTCCCCCAGCCCTATTTCACTATCAGACCTCTAGGAAAACAGCTTTATGCCATCCGTACATGGTAGAAATTTCTAATGTACGGACAAAACGCTATGAGTCTACGTTTTTTATTCGAACAGCGAGTGAATGGAACTCATTGCCCGCGTCTGAGTTATCAGAGTTGTACAATTTGAATATCTTCAAAAAACCAGTTAATAGTTATCTTCTCGTCAACCGTGTGTCATCGTGGACCGCATCAACGCTTAAAATCAGGCTTGATGTGGTCAAACGTAAGCCTATCATTTATTAAAAAAAAAGAAAAGAAAATAGAATATATATAAATATATAATATGCGTACCTTCCTTTTCTCCGCCGTCATACCAACAAAATCTCTCCTCTGCTTCTTCTCCGTGTGCGGTTTGTTCAAGTGTTGACGTTTACTCGGAGGCGCATCGCCGCTCTCCTGTCATACAAATAATTATATTACAATAGACACTAGCGTGCGACTGTTAACACGACAGGTTGTGGGTTCGATTCCCACTCCAGGAAATCGAAATATTAAATTATATTTAGTAAAATAATATTCAGCGCCTGTCGTGCTGCAGAGGCACATGCGTGCGACTGTAAACGCGACAGGTTGTGAGTTCGATTCCCACTACAGGAAATGGAAAAGTTTATTATTTTCATTTCATCGCTCTAGTAACAAGGCACAGCGCGGCGTTGAGTTACACCATCCTCACTCAATACCTCAATTCAACACAAAATGGGCAATCTAAATAGAACGTCGTGTTCTGAACTATTAAAATTGTGTAATATCCTGCCAGTTCATTTTCAATTGAAATACAGTTTGTTAAAACATTATTCTTCCAATGACGACCTTAAAATCACCGTGAAACATTCTGTGTATACGAGAACCATCGCTCGTAACTAGTTATGGAACATACGAGCAAATAATACATTTTTTTTTAACCAGAGAACCTAGTGTTAAGACACTCCATTCTTTTTCAACAATTCCGTTCCCATGTTGCCACCGAATTGAGGCATTGCGTGCTGAGTGGCGGAACTCAACGCCTCGCTTTGCCTTGTTACCAAACCCAAGAAATGGAAATAATAAATTTTACATATCCTTATCCAATCGAACCGACAACCTGTCGCGTTTACAGTCGGGCCACGACAGGCGTTAATAATACATACATACGGCAAACGCACCGCAGCCTATCTGCTGCCTAATTACCCTCAGAGGTTTACAAAACTATAACAAAAAACAATATAAAAAATAGTCTAAAATTATATTTTATTAATAATATCTAAATAAATGTATAATGGGTTGTGTTCTGAAGAATTGTTTGACATGATGCCCACGGCTACATTTCACCATCGCACCGCTCGCCATCGACAGGGAGTTCAAGCTCACACTTTGGAGCCTAAATGGTCCCGAACAGTTCGATTTCAAAGGAACTTTCTTCCGCGGACTCTCCAATTGTGGAATGATCTCCCTGCCGAGGTTTTCCCAGAGGGCTACAATATGGGGTTCTTCAAAAGGGGAATAAATAGGTTTTTGAAGGGTCGGCAACGCGTAAGTGATGCCCCTGGTGTTGCAAGCGTCCATAGGCCACGGTAACCACTTACCATCAGGTGGGCCGTGTGCCTAGTTGCCACCGTCGTGGTATAAAAAAAAAATTTAAAAAAAAGTGTTGTTAAATGTCAGTGTTCTTAACGTAAGAATTCAATTGTAACATCGGTTCAAGCCATGTCAGGGTTTCAGATGTTCAATTATATTTATAATTCTATATCAAGTCGTAGAATAATAATAAACAAAAAAAACACTAAATCCACGTTCCCCCTGCCTCCTGCTATATGTACACATACCTGATTCCTTCTCTTATTAGCAACTCTTCTGTAAGCTCCATCAGTCCTCCTATCACCGCCACTAAACCCTCTCTGTTCTCTCCGCGTATCTCTCTGCCCACTCTCCACCCTGGGTCTCTTCTGAGTCACTTGCGTGCATCTCTTCACCCTCATAATTCTATTCTTCACAGTAAGATCCTCTTCTGTGAGCGCTAAAGCCAGTTCCACACCGTCTTTGTATGCAAAGTTTATGTAGCCGAAGCCTGGGAATGTAATTTACTTATTTTATATTTAATTAATACTAACTGGCAAGGCAAAGCGCGGCGTTGAGTTCCGCCACTCAGCACGCAATGCTTTAATTTGGCGGAAAGTGGAGAATGGAAATGTTGAAAGAGAACGGAGTGTCTTAACACTAGGTTCTCAGGTTCCCTCTGCCTACCCTGCTATATGCGGGATACAGCGTGAAGTTAAAAAAAATAGGCTTAAGCTTGCCGCGCCAGTGACTCGATTGCATCGAGTCCATGTCCATGCAAGTCTTTTATGAGAAAATGTATATACTTTTACAATGGGAACCCAAGAAAACGTCCGAGAATTTTCCATTTCACGGTTTAGAAAAAATGTAAAGACACGTTTGTGTTAAAGGTTATTCTTAATTAATGATTTTATAAATGACAACACGCCTTGGGAAAGAAATGCTCGCTTCTGTCTATTTCAAAGTTTCAGTATTTCAATCCATTCTCACTAATAAATAATTGTGAAGTATTGACTAAGAAAAAAAATAGTCCCGCTGAGTTTGTTGCGCTGGTTGTTCTCAGGTCTGAGGCATTAAATTTAGTGAACCGGTGGTAAATTATTTGACGTTCAAAAAATGAAGCTTGTAACTTCTTATTTTCAATAAAATTATTTCTTCTTATTTTGAATAGTACTAGTTGACTTCTTTGTGTGTTCACTATTAGATTATTAGTATGAGTGGTCAATGATTAAATATTTACGATTTTAACAAAAAAAAAAAAAAAAAAAAAAAAGAAAATATTAGGAAAAACTAAAAAAAAAAAAAAATCGTTTTATTTTTTTTTTTTTTTTTTTTTAAGTAAATATCCTGATTAGTGCACCGCCTACCACTACTTTATACAAATCAAATATCCAAAGGTTGCCTGGAAGAGATCGCTTTAAGCGATAAGGCCGCCTTATTGTACGCTATTACTACTTCTATGTTCTATGTTCTATGTTCTATTTGTTTATTTGTGTGCAATAAAGAATATTTGTATTGTATTGTATTGTATTTGTATGTATTTATATGTGTCTATTTATCAATTATATATATTTTTTATATATGTGTGTGTAATAATTATATGTATAATATGATTACTTATTTATGATATATTTCTATTATACTATATACATATATTTTTTAAATTTGTTTTTACGCACCTATATATGTATTTCCTTTATAAAGAAGGTTGGTTGGTAGAGAACGCTAATTTGCGTTAAGCTCGCCTTTTGTACATTTTTCTTTTAATTGTGTGCAATAAAGAATTTATAAATAAATAAATATATTTTTTTTAACTAAATCGCTTCTGATTTGGTCCCATTTAAAAAAAGAATCATCTAAATTGGTTGCGCTCAATATAAAGTTATGCGGTAACATAAAAAACAATTTGGTTCGTCTTTGGCATGATAGTGGTCGCGAGCCAGTCGGAGGATGAACCTGCTGCCACCTAACTACTGGGATACCCGCCTCTTACGGGACGCTACCCAGCGGCGGAGGGGAATTGTATTCTAACCCTGTCCCCTCACAGGCATTATCGTTACACACTCACCCTTCCCAGCATTGGTCTTCTTGTCCCTCACAATCCTGACGGACACTATCTCTCCGCACTTCCGGAAGGCGGCGCGTAGTGTCTCCTCCTCCATCGCAAAGGGCACGTTGCCCACGAACACCGCGCACTTGGCGTCGTGCGCGCCCGTTGAGTCACTACGGGACACTCGCAGGTGGTGGTCTTTTAGTACTGTGTTGTTGGCGGAGAGGGCCTGAGGATTATGTTATTATAATATAATATTTATAAAGATTATTTATATGTTTTTAGAAGTTTTTAGTGGAAATCGAACCCGCTCTCTCTCTTCTTGTTTGCTGACCAAGCGCTTTGACAACTATTCTATATTCTTTTACAACTATATCAAACCTTTCAACTAAAGCCTGTCGTGGCATTGACGCTCAAGCGACTGTGAATGTGACAGATTGTGGGTTCGATTCCCACTCCAGGAAATGAAATTTTTCATTTCCTGGGTTTGGTAACAAGGCAAAGAGCGGCGTTGAGTTCCGTCACTCAGAACGCAATGCCTCAATTCGGCGGGAAGTGGGGAACAGAGTGTCTTAACACCTAGGGAACCTACCCTTTGTTTACTTTGCTATATGAGGGATACAATGTGAAGCTATGTATGTGTTAATGTATGTTTCAATTAATTATCACAACTTATTGTTGTCGATATCTATCTATCCATCTATAGATTCAAATTTCTATGTTTTCTAAGAACAATTTACTTAGTTTATAAGACTAAATAGCACTTTAAATAATTAAAAAAAAAAATTTAAAAAAAGAAAAAAAATCAAAAAATTGACCGATTTTTTAAGATTTTCTCTGGCTACCCTGTTACATGAAAAGCATGAAACTAAGTAAAATTTAAAAAATAAAAATACAAAGAAATTAGTAAAAAATATTTCTATATAGAAACTAGCGATTCATGCATGTCTTTAGTAACACTTACTTTCTCCACTGAAGCCGCATCAGCATATTTAACATACACATTGACGGTACTCCTGTCGGGATGCAGCTCATTCTTAATGACGGCCAGCTTTGGTGTGACTCTCGCATCTTTTACAGGTACTGTGCGGATTCTGTAAATGTTAATTTCATTGTTTAAATAATATGAATAATTTATAATACAATTACAATTAGAATGAATTTGTCAGATTTCACTGTATGACAGCATTTGACTATATTTTGTCAGCTTGGTCCTTACATGAGGGAATTCATGATTAAAGGCATTCTAGTTATATTTAAATCCCTGCTTCAGTGGACAAATAGACGTTTCCACCACAACTTCAGAGAGCCTTGTATATAATATTTTTTTTATTAATTTATATTATATGACTCACATATATTTAGGTCTCTTCAAAAAAGAAAAAAGGAATTCTTTGTGCATTAAAACATTCATTTATAATATTTGATCTCACCTTAGAATTTTCATCTAAAATTTTTATGAAAAACAAGTCCAAATTGTACTACATTTAAACTTTATTTAATATTTACCTCACTGTTTCTATTTGTCCATATTGACTAAATATCTTCTTGATTTCCTTCTTACATTTGCTGCTAAAAGGCACATTGCCTACAAATATTGTTCTCTTTACTTCATCTTCAGTAACTACAGGCTCTTCTTTCTTAGAAGACTCTGCTTTAGGCTTCTGTTCTTCTTCATCAGAACTTTCAGCAGGTCCTGGGTCTAAAGATTTCTTGTTAATCTCCTCATTTTCTGATTCCATCTCATCGTCAGACTCGTGTTCTGAGTCAGTATCTTTGTTTGTTACTGCATTTGGATTTATTTCAATATTTTCAGTTGTTTCTACTTCAGTTTGGGAGTTTTTCTTTTTTTTATTTTTCTTTTTAGGACTTTTCATGTCTATTTCATCTGATACGGGTGGATCTTTTATGGAAGGTTCATTTGGCTGTTTGTTCTTTTTTTTCTTTTTATTTTTTTTCTTTGCAACTTCATTATTTATTGCCTCTGCTTCATTTGTTTCCGGTATTTCATTTGATTCTATAATTTTCTGTTCAATCTCTGTTTCTGCAACTGATTTAGATCTCTTTTTCTTCTTTTTTGGAGTTATGTTTACAGAATCTATATTGACAGTAACATTTTCTTTTTCATCATCTTTTTCCTTTGTGTTATTGTCTTCTGTTGGCAAGTTTTCATTATCGATTACTGCATTACGCTTCTTTTTTTTCTTTTTAGGTGTATTTTCATTTACATCTGACATGGTATTTTGTTCACTGTCTATCGATTTTTTCTTTTTTTGTGCGGAATTTTTAACTTCTTCATGTGACTTCGGTGACTTAGGGTTTAACAGAACTGGATCTGAACTCGCAACTGTCCCGTCCAATTCATCTTTAAGATGTTTCTTAACTTTAATAGCCTTAGGGCTTTTAACACTTGAATCATCTGCGTCTTCATTGGTAACATCCAAATCTGGGTTTTGAAAGATTCTTTTTGGAGATTTCTTAACGATGGCCTTCTTTTTTTGCGTTGTAGGTGACAGAAATATGGATCTATCAGCAACAAATTCACTTTTTGGTGTAACGTTAGGTGAAGCCTGGTGTTTTATAGGTGTGAGCGCCTTTTTAAACTTTTTAGGTCGATTAGGTGTCACATTGCCTGTTACTAATGCAGCGACGCTGCCCATAACGTAATCCATTGCTATCTTTAATCAAAATTAAAGTATATTAAAAATTCGGCTTTAATAATATACCCACATGGTATTTTGACAATAAATGTGAATTCTCAATTTTGATATTTGACGTAAAGAAATTTTTTTTAAATCCATAAGAATAATTCGATGATTTTTATTAAAATTTAAATTAACAATTAATAGTAAAATCATAATTTAAAGAAGTAAAATATATTTTAGTGATAAAATACTTGACATTATTTTTTTTCACGTGATTAACAACAACCAAAATCAACTATAATGTAAATGCAAATAAATTAATTTCTAATGTTCACTATTCATTATTTATCAAAAATATGTAATTTTAGAAAATTAATCATACATATAAATTATTTTATTTTCAGTTCATTTACTTTAACAACATATTAAAATATTTTAAAACGCGATATCGTGTATGGCAACATTATTATAATTTCGTTTGTGCCGCAGAGAAATGAACAGCAACGACGCTTTCATCTCAAATATTTGTTTTATTTCATAATACACAGAATATATCAGTGATAGTTCAGTGTTTTTATTATTTCAGTTTGGATTACGTATAATATAAACGTAAGTACATAATTTATTACTAATTAGAATGATAAAGAGTCGCGCCATGTTATGCCGCCCGCCATTCTTTCAATTTATTTTTTTGTTAATTTTATACTTATTAGATTGCTTTACGTTTGTTTTAGTAAGTATTTTAACATATAACGGACTATAATATAAATATTATATCCAATTCAATGATCTTCAATTAATGTTGTATGTTAGGAACTAAAGTAAGGTTAGAAAAAAAAATTACGCGCTCGATTTCAATAATATAGTCACGATATTGATATACGATACATATAAAGTGTTTTTTTTAGCAAATATTCTCTTGAATCTTATTATATAAAACGCTTGCGTTACTAAGTAACTGGTAGACAACGTACAGACGAAACTACTGCCCATAGAAAGATGGAATTTATTTTGAAGTTTCCTTGGGGAGTATAGAGGAGTACTGAGAAAGAACATCTCGAAATTTCTATGTCCAGCTTCACGCTTTATCCCGCATAGCAGGGTAGTCAGAATGAACCTAGTGTCAAGACACTCCGTTCGTCATTTTCCGTCTAAATTCCGCCGCGCTTTGTCATACTAAGGCCGAGAAATGAAATTAATTTAAATATAATCATTCGCTCGCGTGGGAATCGAACCCGCAACCAATTGCGGCAACAGTTAGTCGCTGTCCCACTGAGCCACGATAGCCTTAATAAATTTTCAGCAAAAATTAATTGAATCTTTATTATTGAGTGACTGACAAACAATGTAAATGCGAAACTATTGCACATAGAAACATAACATGTAGTGTGTACAGATTTAGGGAGTGTAGGGGAGTGCTAAGAGAGGATTTCCTGAAATTATTAAAAAAATAGATTTTAGGTCTTATAGTCCGTGCAAACAATGTCTTGGGATACAGCTAGTATTTAATAAAGCATGTTTTGTTCTGACAGTAATAGATACTATTGAAAATAGTGTTTGACAAAAAACAAGGAAGTCTCGTATTTTATGTTCTTGACCTTACTCTGTGGCGGTGTTGGTGATTTTTTCTTAAACATCTATAGATTATTATTAGATTATTATGTGAGTGTAGAGTTTGTAGTATAGATATAGAATTTTTTATTATGTTTACCCAATATATTGGTTTTGTAAGTAAATTGTTATTTTGAACTGATATTCAAAAAAGAAGGGGTTTCTTTCAACTATTTTTTAAAGTGAGTATTTAAAAAAAAAAGTCTTATTTCCTAGCTAATGCTTCTAATGTGGTCCCATTTAAATTTATTTAAGTAATAGAGTAGTGTTAAGTTTTATACATACATACATACATATACATAGCTTCACGCTGTATCCCGCATATAGCAGGGTAGGCAGAGGGAACCCAGTGTTAGGACACTCCGTTCCCCACTTTCCGCTGAATTGAGGCATTACATGCTGAGTGGTGGAACTCAACGCCGCTTTATTTTATTTTTTGTTTATTGCAATTGAAAATAACATGCTATTTCATAGTATGTACCATAATACTTAATATTGCTTGTAAACAAACAACGCTAGATTGATAAGACTGTGTAAAGTTAATTGAATACGTTAAAAAATAGTTAACGTTAATAATAAATAAATGAAATATCATAATAGCTTATCATAGGTCATAGGCCTTATAAATCATTAATTTGTAAATATGTAGGTGAGTACATATGTAAATAATAATTAATAATGCCTGTAGTGGCGCAGAGGCACAAGCGTGCGACTGTAACGCGACAGGTTTTGGGTTCGATTCCCACTCCAGGAAATGGAATTTTTCATTTCCTGGGTTTGGTAATAAGGCAAAGCTTGGTGTAGAGTTCCGCCACTCAGCACTAAATGCCTCAATTCGGCGGAAAGTGGGGAACGGAGTGTCTTAACACTAGGTTCCATCTGCCTACCTTGCTATATGCGGGATACAGCGTGAAGCTATGTATGTATGTATGCTAGGTATGTTGTTTAGTTCTTTTTGCCCATATAAATATAGTGACATATTATTGTGCAATGAGATAGTAGTTATTCTTATTACCCTGGTATTGATTAGTCAATGGGCAGTGTTAGTTATGCAATTCGATATGCAATGTCTAATAATAATAATAATAACCCTTTATTGTACATCCATAGGAATTTGTAATAAAAGTAAAAGAAAAGAAAATAAGACAAAAACATTAATACAAACACAGATAACATATACAAAAGGTGATTTTATCGCAGAACTAACTTCTAGCAGGGGCTGAAAGAAGAGATTGGACTGTCATATATCATTTGACGATCCTCAATTCAATATTTAACTCAACAAATTAAAAGCCTATATCTTGTTTGTCTATTATATAGAAATGTTTTTTGTTAATGTGCCGCGGCAGATGACTTTTTTATTACAGTGTTAGCCATTGTGTGTGGTTTTTTTTTTTTTTTTTTTTATTTATTGATAACGGACGGCAAACGAGCAGAAGGACCACCTGATGGTAAGTGGTTACCTTCGCCCATAGACATCTACAACACCAGAGATGTTGTAGATGCGATTTAACCTAGAGGATACAGATGGAAGGGGGACAATGCTTAGTCCCACTATCGGAACCACCACATTTTGGGGAAAGGATGGGTGGGAAGGGAGAAAATCTGGCTTACATGCCATCCGAACCGAGAACACATCATTAGATATTTGGCAAGGTTTCGTCTTTGACATGATGGTGGTCACTTGAGCCAGTCGGAGGTTGAACCTCTACCCACTAAATGTGGTGTGGTGTGAATGGATTATTTTAATAATCAAATGTTTATTGAATATTTTAATTTTATTGATTGTTGCAATTAGAGGTAGGGAGGTAAAGCGAATGGGGTACAAAACCTCCTTATATTTTATATTGATAGAATAGATACATGAGTAGTATATATTAAAATCAAAGCTATAATAAATAGTCAAGGCCACAGTGTTCAATAAGTTTAGTTCTGGGTAAGAAAAAGTTGAGTTCCGCCACCCAATATGCAATGTAAGAAAAATTATGAAATATTTTTTCTTTTTTTTTTCCATGCTGTATCTTGCACATAGCAGGGTATATAGAGGGAACCTGAGAACTTAGTGTTAAGACACTCTGTTCTCTTATAACATTACCGTTCCCCACTTTCCGAATTGAGGAAAGGAGGCATTGAATATTCGTGAAGTGATTTTTTTTTAATATAAAATAGTTATCAGTCCTTAAAATAGTCACTGATGTGTGGAAATCAATGATGTGTGCAATGCGGTAACAGGAGTCTAACATGATAAAGTTTACTTCATTAACCTTTTCGCTACTAAATGAGGGCTTCATGCTTTATAATTTTACTTTTTTCTTTTATATTTTAGTTTTGTAGTGTTGCTATGTTTGTTTTTTTTAACCAATTTCAAAAAAGAGGTTCTGAATTGACCTGTTTTTGATTTCAGTTTTTACTGGGTGATCCAATTTTGTTGATTTTTTTTGAATGATAACTAGTCAATCTCACTCGTGAGAATTATTATATGATGAGATGATCTAATTTTTTTTTTTTGAGCGCAGCAGGACTCGAACCCGCGCCTCTTGGAAATCGTCCAAGCGCTCTGACAGCTAAGCCATGCGCTCTACATCCAACTGCGTCGAAATTCTTATACGATTGTTACAACTTATTTATGTTGTTAGCATCTATATAGAGTGATTTTTTACAAATTTCTGCTACCCAAAGACTATTTCTAAGAAACAATCGTTTGGCAAGAGGGAGATATTTATTAAATATTTACTCTCAGGAAACGAAAAAAAATTTATACGTTTTCTAAAAATGTGTTTTGTTTCCTAAGGGTGTGATTAACACTTTAATACTATCAGGAGGTTCTCAATTCGATTGTTTTTTATGTGCGTTACCACTGTGCATTTTTACTTGGTGAACTGATTTTGATGAGCCTCTCATTTAAATTTAGTTACGATCTGAGTAGTAGTTTTTGAGGTATTCGTAATAATTTTTCTTTTCAATGTGTTTTCTTTGAAGTCGTTAGTTTTTTTGCAATTTTTTTTAATTATTTATCTATTATTATTCAAAGAAATAGGTTTTGCAAACAAAATAAGTTAACAAATGCAGATGTACGACCTGTGAAGCGCCACTTGCATAAATATTGTATATTTTGTTATTCAAATGAGACTGTGTTAGTTCTATACTTAGTTTTCTATTAGGGTCAGAATATGTCTTTTACATTTTACTTGCTAATTTGTCTTTTGAGATGTTATAAATATGGTAGTGTATTTTGTGGTGGCGCGGCGTCCATACAACTCGATTCCCACCGGCTTGCTCAACTTTTCAAAGTACAAATATGAGACCTAAAAAAAAGCTTACCATGAAAATGTAAAGCTCGAAAAACCAACCTAAAAATTACCGCCTTCCCATAATTTACTGGCTTGCCTAACTAAAATTTTCACTCCTCGCCACTCATACTTATGTATTTATATATAAAATGCTTGCGTTACTGAGTGACTGACAGACAACGTACACGCGAAACTACTACATATGGAGACATGACATGTTGCGTGTAGGGACGCGGGGAGTGTAGGGGAGTGCTAAGAGAGAACGAGAAATTACTAAGGAAACGGGTTTTTAGACTTGCGTGGTGTAAACGAAGTCGGGAATACAGATATAACGTTTAATAATATGGCATAGTTGTAAATCTGTACATGGTAGTTGTAAGCATATATATACATGCATAGCTTCACGCTGTATCCCGCATATAGCAGTATAGGCAGAGGGAACCTAAGGTTAAGACACTCCGTTCCCCACTTTCTACCGAATTGAGACCATTGCGTGCTGAGTGGAGGAACTCAACGCCGCTCTTTGCCTTGTAACCAAACCCGGGAAATGAAAAATTCCATTTCCTGGAGTGGAAATCGAACCCACAACCTGTCACATTTACAGTCGCACGCATGCCTCTGCGCCACGACAGGTATCATAGAGTAATTTAAATAGAATAATATTTTTTTCGTTTGCATTGTTTTCATCTCACAATTTGCGATATTTTGGTGTTCTTTACGCTGTTGCTAATATATGAACGGAATATTAGCTAGTTTTTTTGCTTATTTGTATGTATATACAAAAATATAGGAATATCTATTAATATTAGCTACTTGGTCTATCTTGCTTTATATGTAGTGTTTTCCTTAAATATTGTTATTAATACTGATAGGCCTTTTATACCTACTGCTACTTTAAGAGTTTTACAGTGAACAGATGGTGTGTAGGTTATGTTACCTATACTTATTGGAACGTAATTAATGACTTCCTTAAAGTTGATGATTGTCTAAGATTATAAAATTATCATTTTTATTAACCAACTTCAAAAAAGGGGAAGTTGTGTTACCCCATAACTTCTTACTGCGTTAACTCATTTTGATGATTCCTTTTTTTATAATAGCTAGTGTTTTTGATGCCTTTTATGCCTTGCCTTTTAGATTTAGTTAAGATCTGACGGGTAGTTTTTGAGTTATTCGTAATAATTTTATTTTTTAGAGCTTTATAATCAAACACACACATTTATGTTTTCGATTCAATATGATTTTGCTTAGATTAACTTTGTCATATATTCATGTATTGTATTTAAGTTATAACGCGTAACCGTTAGATAAGGTTACTTTGTAATAATATATAGATCATATTATATGATCTCGTCCTACTTGAAGGCGTGAATAATTTGATATATGGAAAATCACATTTTTCAGCATAGGCATTTTTAAGTTTAAGTTTGTTTTTTTTAACTTCACGCTGTATCCCGCATATAGCAGGGTAGGCAGAGGGAACCAGAGAACCTAGTGTAAAGACATTCCGTTCACTCTTTTTATCTGTTAAATATGCCTTGTATTTAAATACGTTTTTACTTATAAAAGTTGCATTTGCTTAAATTTTTTATATTTAGTCATTTATTCATACTATAAATAAAGCAATCCTAAGGCCAATTCATATTTTTAAGAAATATATTTACACATTTATGGGTTTTATTCATTCATTACAAGTCTGTAGTTCTTACTTGTTTGAAGAGGTTAATAATTGTGGACGAGGCGAAAGAGGTATGCAGGGACGGTAGCGTTCGGCGCTCCGGAATTCCGACTACCCCGCTAGGGAGAAAGCGTGATGTTAAGTAAGTCTATTTATCAACCTATTCACGTCTGGTGCAGTATGTGGAGTATAGATTGTTTTTATGGACATGGACAATGAAATCGCAAGTAAAAACTACTCTTGCCTCATCCTGTATCCCGGCAGAACCAGAGAACCTAGTGTTAAAACTCTTCGTTCTCTCGCCGGCGGAACTCAACGCCGCGCTTTGCCTTTTTACCAGAGCGGAGCAATAAAAATACTAAATATTATTATGCGCCACGACAGGCCTCACAACTAGTGATCTCACAATTTTGATATCATAAATAGAAGACAGTGACAATTGCCATTTACTAAAACAATTTAGATCAGCTTTTAAGTGTGGGTGTGTCTGTAGGACGTATGTATGTTTTTATGAATAGGTGAACGTTTGACTAATTGACTCACTGGTGTAAAGTCCCAGGTTTAATTACCGGATAGGGCCAGGTGTGGAGGAATTTGTTGTTTCAATCACATTTGGTGAAATGAAATGAAAGATGTTTTTGTTGGAATTGATTGGATGGTCAATATATTTTTTTGATTTATTTGAAATTTGGTATTAAGAGTTAAATAAATGCAATGAAATTTTGATGACTTCTAAAATAAAATGTACATTTTGTCAAGTTGGATTTGTACTCACTACGATCGTAAACACGTTCTAACTGAACCACAGCGGTGTTATTGGCATATTTCTATTATTTTTTACCTATCCTAGGGCCGTTTTCAACTTAGCGCCCGAAATCAAGATCTAAATGACGAAATGCCATATAATCATTTTCTCACATGCGAATCTAGCTGTTGGACCGTCATTATTATTTAGTTAATACTCGTAAAGGCGAGGCGCGGCGTTGAGTTCCGCTACTCAGTACGCAATGTCCTCAATTCGGCGGAATGTGGGGAACGGAGTGTCTTAACACGTCGGTTCTCAGGTTCCGCCTGCCTACCCTGCTATATGCGGGATACACCGTGAAGCTATGTATGTATGTTAATACCTGTAAACGAAATTATCTGAAAATAACGGATAATTCCAAATCATTTTGTATCCCAAACCGATATAATGTGCTTCTTTATCCAGTGCCAGAATTTTATATCTGAGGCATCCCTTATTCGTCCCCAAAACTCCAATCATTTTCCCAACTGTACCGCGACACAATTATGGCTTTATTTCTACGTACATGTTCATTATTATTTGCGCATTGTACTAGCATAGAGGCGCGACGGTTATTGTGACACCGTTTCCTGTATAGCTTTTGTAATTATATTTGAGGCGGATTTTTTGTTCTTTAATATTATTATTTGAATATGCAATTTAAAGGGATTTCAGTAGTGGTTTTTATTGTTTTTATGAAAAGTTTAGGGAGTGAGGTGCTTGGTAGAGCGAGTGAAAAATGTAGTGCAGTGTTTTATATAAAATGTATTTACGCTATATCCGGCATATAGCAGGGTAAGCCGAGGGAACCTGAGATCCTAGTGTTAAGACACTCGGTTCTCTTTCAATTCTGTTTCCCACTTTCCAGAAAGTGGAGAACGGAGTGTCTTAACAGTAGAATCTCTTTCTAACCTAACCTAACCTGCTATGGGAAAAATCGTGAACCTAACAAGTGTAAGAATTTCGACGCAGCTGGATATAGACACATGGTTTAGCGGTCACAGCACTTGTACGGTTTACAAGAGGCGCGGGTTCGTTCTGCTACGTTCAAAATTTTTATACGTTGTCTAAATATGTTTTTTTAAACGTAAAGCTGATATCTATCGTTTGAGTTCATTGAATCTTGATGTACTGTAGGCTTGGCTTTCACCCAACACGCATGTCATTGAGACATGAGAGCAATTGTTTAAAGACACCGCCATTTTACATATATTAGCGAGCTCGTGCCGGGAAAGTAATTAGCAGATTTTAGTTCTAGAATAGTTGGTTTTTCCTTTGTCTTCAGTCCCGCATAGCAGGGTAGTCGAAGAAAATCTAGTGTTAATACACTTTGTTCTTCTTTCCGTCCAAATTCGAAATTTATTTGCGTTTTGTGGCGGAGCTTAACTCCGCGCGCTGTCTGAACAGAGAGATGTGTAAATGATTTTAAATATATTCCTCCTAAATTCAATACATTGCGTGTTAAGTTGCGGAACTCAACGCCGCGCTCTGTTAACTATTATTAGAGCGGAGAAATGAAAATATAAATTTCAATAAATTGAATGTTTTATATACATATATATATTTTTTTTCAATAAACCTATATTGATGGATATATTTCAATAGATATATTTATGTAAATCGATAAGATCAAACTAATTTGTTGTTTCTTAGTGGCGTATCTTCAAAGGTTCAAGGTCGTTTTAAAGTTCAGGTTATCTTGTTTATAGTGTAGACATATTAGATTTCAAGTAATATAAAATAGAAATATTACTCTTTTTCTGTTAACCAACTTCAAAAAAGGCGGAGGTACTCAATTTGACAACTTTCTAATGGGTGAACAAATTTTTATTATTCTTGTTTTATGTGATAGCTAGTTCTTCTCATGTAGTCCCATTTGACATGTACTTTTTGAATTATTCGTAATAATTGATTAAAAGATGTAATTTACATATAATAAGCACTTGTGTTACTGAGTCACTGACAGACAATTTACACGCGAAACAACTGAACATAGAAAACTGAAATTTGAGCGGGAATCGAACCCATAACCCATCGCCTTTACAGTCAGACGCTGTTCCATTGCGACGCGATGAATTTGTAAATTAAAATCAATTGGATTATAAATATCTTACTGTTATACATATAATGACTAAGATTAAAAAAAAGTTAAAAAAAAGAACTTCAAAATATGCAGTACAAAGTAAAATTATTACGAATAACTCAAGAACTGCTCGCCAGATTCTAAATATAGATTGGACCACATCAAAAGCACTAGTTATCATTAAAAAAAAAGGTCATCAAAATCAGTTCACCCAGTAAAAAGGTATATTATAAACATATAAAAAAGAAATACTATCAGAAAAATATCACGTTTTTTGTTTATTTACATTTATAGATAGTGGGCACACCTTGAGCGTGACATGAATGTGCGTGATAACGAGTGATAAGATCCTTGCATAATGTGAAAGTAGCGTGTATCTATTTTAAATTCTATATATTTTTTAATATTTTTACATAAAAATAACACTTCTTTGCAGCTCCACGCTTTCCCAACAGGATAGACAGATTAAATAGTGTTTAAGCACTATCTTTCATTTTTCGTCCGTAAACTATTATTAGGCTATTGCGTGTTAAGTGGCAGAAGTCAATGCCATATTTTATGTTACCAGAGCGAAGAAATAAAAATAATTTAAATATGATCTTCCCCTCGAATGCAAATTGAATCGACAACCTATCGCATTGACAGTCACCAGTGCCCATTGTACCATAACGAATGATAGATTTTAACGTCATATTATTTTCTACGACTTTTCGACTATATTTGATGCATTTACTTAATAAGTTGATAACTTTCCTGGTTGGCATTAGTTTTTTTTTTTTTTTTTTTTTTTTTTTTTTTTTTTTTTATGTAAAGGACAAGGCAAACGAGCGTTCGGGTCACCTGATGGTAAGTGATCCCCGCCGCCCACGGCCCCGTGTAACACCAGAGGAGCTACAGGTGCGTTGCCGGCCTTTGAGGTGGGAGTAGGCGCGCTTTTTGAAGGTACCCATTTCGTATCGACCTGGAAAAACTGCCGCAGGTAGGCCATTCCACAGTTCAGTGGCACGTGGAAGGAAATTCCTTCGAAACCGCACAGTACTGGAGTGCCACGCATCCAGGTGGTGTGGATGGTATTTAAGCTTGTGGCGTACTGTGCGGTTTGAAAATCCTGCGGCAGGAATCAGGTCAAACAATTCCCCAGAACACTCCCCGTGATATATGCGATAGAGAACGCACAACGAGGACACGTCTCTACGCAACGCCAAAGTGTCAAGCCCTGCACAGATTACCGGGTCTCCAACGATTAACAACCTGTAAGGGTTTTGTAAACCCAATGGGGCATTAACCCCCTTTGACGTGTAAAATATACGTTTCCTTGGCAACGTGTTAACATGTCACTTTGTACAAGAGTGCTTATAAAATATATGATACTGTGAATAATATTTATTTTTATTTATTTGAATTATTTCTGATATGATTATTATAAAAAGAGAACGAAATGTCTTAACACTAGATTATCTAGTTCCTTCTTCATATCTTGCCAACAGGGTATACAGCGTAATGCTATAAAAGAAAATATAAAAAATTTTGGTATTCTGCACTTTTTCCCCATGTACACTGTATGTATGCCAATTTTCATACTCCTCTCTTCGCAGTTTTCATAAAAAGGGATCCAAAGTGTTTCCTTCACGTGATAATATATGAATACACGTTTAGTGATGTGAGTAATACGTATTTTGTACGTATTCTAAATGTATTGATGAAATCCTTTCTCAATACATGTCTAAGATAACAGCAATACCTTACTTAATCTTTTAGAGATAAGGCTTTTAACTTGAGATAAAACATGGTTACTCAAAATTTTATATCTATAGTTTTTTTTAAATAGTGTGTCTAGCTAATTTTTTTAAAAGGTAAAACTATTGTTTTTTTTTTTTTTTTAATTAAAAATTCTTTAATTATGGCGCTTCGAACGTGCCAGTTGAACACAAATCTTTTTTTTTTTTGTAATCTATGGACAGCGTATGACAGTGTAAGACAGTGTGTTGATTTTTATATCGGTACTAGGCGTAATAACTTCTGTCATTTTTATTTTTTTTTGTGTAATTTTTTTTTCTGTTATTTAAATAGGTATCCGTCGTGGCGCAGAGTCACAAAAGAGTGACTGTAAACACAAGTTGTTGGTTCGATTCCCATTCCAGGAAATAAGAATATAAAATTATATTTAGTATTTTCATTTCCTGGTTCTGGTAACAAGGCAAGCGCGGCGTTGAGTTCCGCCACTCAGCACGCAATGCCTCAATTCGGCGGAAAGTGAGAACGGAGTGTCTTAACACTAGGTTCTCAGGTTCTACCTATCCTGCTATATGCGGGATACAGCGTGAAGCTATGTATGTATATATAGTGCAGATCATCTTCAGCGGATTTTGTTTACTCAAAATATTTTTTTTATATTCGTCGTGTATTAAAAGTTTTGGCATAAGAGTAGTCTGTTTCTTGTCTCCTAAGACACGAGTATTTGTTTGTTTAGTTTCTATGGTTTAAGGGAAGTTTCATTTTTTTTATTTTAACTTTGAAAGGCTCTCCAATTTTGTACAAATACCAGATGGTTGTTTGGTTTTAAAAAAAAAACTTTTGGAGTAGAACGTGTATAAGATTTGATAATTATGGAAACAATGCGGTTTGAATGATTATTAAATACATACATACATAGATTCACACTGTATCCCGCATATAGCAGGGTAGACAAAGGGAACCTGAGAACCTAATGTTAAGACACTCCGTTCGACACTTTCCGCCGAATTGAGGTATTACGTACGCGGAACTCAACGCCGCGCTTTGCCTTGTTTATCAAACCCGGCGGAAAGTCGGAAAGTGGGGAACGGAGTGTCTTAACACGTCGGTTCTTAGGTTCCCTCTGCCTACCCTGCTATATGCGGGATACAGCGTGAAGCTAATAAAAAAAATGATTTATATACCACTAGATTACCTGTCAACTCTAAAAACTTAGCAGAAATACATTAAAATATAATTTTAAAATGCGTTGCCGGTTCCAAGTAAATAATAATATGCTTTGGCCTTCAAGTAGTTTCAATGTAGACTCTAATTTTGTTCCTTCGCTAGTGTTCGTTTACATCTGCTCATGAACTAATGACGGCCCTTACTTGTATTCAATGGATGTATGTGTGTGTATGTGTGTAAGGTAGTAGCGGCTAGCGATTTATGGTACTCAGAGAGGTTAGTTATCTTTAAATTGGTGTTAAACTGGTCTAACATTTAGTTTGTATCGATTTAATGTCAATGAAAAATTTGAGGATTGTGAATTGTTGATATTTTTCAAGTGGTAAAGAATATTTTTATTACTATTTATATTACTTCAGTAATAGAAGTTTGATGTCTATTTATAATGATTGCTCCATTGTTACAATTGTTTTAAAAGCTGATTTTTCTTTATTTTTTTTTTATACATTATAAGTATTATTCTTATATTATGCTCTTTTAAAATTCCGTCAGTGAATTCGGTGAGTTCCGGCACCCAACGTCCAATGCTACTATTTCAGGTGGAAAATAGAAAATTGAGTGTCTTGACACTAAGTTGGTTATCTCTAAGCATGAAAGCTACTCTTTTTTTTATATATATATTCAAATTTTATCTTAAACTCTTAAGTATAATTTTTGATTACAACTTCCATTAAACTGTACTTCAAAATACATTTATATAAAAACTAACTTACTTCCTATAATTTGTTCTTTTTCGTAAAAAAATATAAGGAAAAAATAAATAAAAGCGTTTTTTACCTCACTTGGACCACGAACGTCAAGCATTAGTGTGCACTGTCGGGGTCGTTGACCCGCCTCTATTGGAATATGCGAGTGATGTAGACCTATAATATGATAGAGTGGATCTTTTTGCCATTTTCTATGAAAATTATGTATTTGTAGTTTTTTTTCTTTTTTTTTTCTTCACATTGTATCCCGCACATAGCAGAACATATGAGAACCGACGTGTTCACTTTGAGACACTCCGTTCTCTTTCAACAATTCTGTTTAGCGGCGTTGAGGTCCGCCACTCAGCACGCAATGCCTCAATTCGGCGGAAAATGGGGAACGGAATTGTATTTGTAGTGATTTCTTTTAATGAGAAGAAATTCCTTAAATGGTTTAGATTGTTTTTAACTTCACGCTGTATCCCGCATATAGCAGGGTGGACAGAGGGAACCTGAGAACCTAGTGTTAAGACACCCCGTTCTGTTAAGATTTCAGTGCCTCACTTTCCGCCTAATTGAGGTATTCCGTGCTGAGTGGCGGAACTCAACGTCGCGGACGGTCACAAACTGTTTAGACTATTTTCATCTCTCCGCTCTCGCAAGATGTTGATCTTCGTCACTTAAATTCGCAGCGTTGAGTTCCATAACTTAACACGCAAAGTCTAGAATTTGAAAGGGAAGTGGCAAACGGTTTACTCCTATTATCATGCTATGCGGGATTAAGCGTGAAGATGCCAAAATAAATTTAAATCATATATGTACTAAAACTTCTGATAACTTTACTATCTTACTAATATTATAAATGCGGAAGCTTGTGACAGTTGTTGGATGTTTGTCACAGCCATGCAAAAACTACTGAACGGAACTCTAGAAGAAACCTTACGGTAATATAGCTTATAAGCTAATGTATACATTAGAATGACATTTAATGATATTTGTGGATGTATATTTATTACTCTTTCACGCAAAAACTACTGAACCGATGTGGATGAAACTTTATAGTAATATATAGCTTATGTATTAGAATAACACATAGGCTACAATTGGTAAAGGTTTTTCTGAAGTTGATGAATAATTTTAAAGTAAATGAACGCCTATTGTGGCGCAGAGACACAAGCGTGCGACTGTAAACGCGACAGGTTGTGGGTTCGATTCCCAATCTAGGAAATAGAATTTTTCATTTACTAGGTTTGGTAACAAGGGAAAGCACGGCGTTGAGTTCTGCCACTCGGCACGCAATGCCTCAATTCCGGATAGTGGGGAACGGAGTGTCTTAACACTAGGTTCCCTCTGCCTACCCTGCTATTTGCGGGGTACAGCGTGAAGCTATGTATGTATGTAAATGAGTAAAAACTACAATGTCTATAATTAATTTGGTCTGTGGAGATTGATTTTAAAAGCACGAGATGTTATGGTTGGCTTGAGCTTAATAAGAACAGGGCTTTTTTCCCCTATCATTTTATGTTTTTTTGTATTTTAGTAACATACCATAAGCTCGCTACGAATGTAATATAAAAAGAATGCTTTTGAAATTTTTCATGGGATGTTTGAATATTTATATGGTGGTCATTATGGTGTAGTGGTATAGCGTCTGGTTGTGAACGCGATGGTTGTAAGTTCGAAATCTGTTTGGGAAATGATTATTATTTAAATTATTGTTTTGCTTTGATCTAAAGCTCAAGGTGGAGTTCCGCTTTTTATTATGGAATGTCTCTGAAATCATATGGAAAGGGAGAAGAGAGTGTCTTAACTCTAGTTTCTCTCCGCCTAGGAGGATCCTATGCGGTAATAAAAGTAAAGGTTAATTTGCGATTATATTTAAATACTTCATCGTATAATCTACATGATATGGGATAAGTCTTAGTGACCTATCATTCCGTTCTCCACTTTGTGCCAAAGTAGTGGGATATAATTTTAAAATCAAATATTATTTAAATGTATATTTTAATTTCGATTTTTATTCTAATATCTTCTGTTTATGCAAACCGGATATGGTCATATCAATTAAAATGCTTAATTATGGCAATAAATGTCTGTTTTTTTAATTTTAATATTGGAGTAAATCTAAAAGAAGTCTTTAATCGTCTATAATTTTTTATGAGTGTATTGAATGTTGGTTAGCGAAATAGCAGACTGTTCTGTATCTTACCGTACTGCGAGGACATTTATATATTCTTACAGCTTTAGGAATAACCTATGTTCTATGTCAAAACATTACGTTCTTCTACTCTCCGTCGCATTCAAATCAAATCAAAATATTCTTTATTCAAATAGACTATTACAAGCACTTTTGAATCGTCAATTTACAAAAGATGTCAGTCAAGTCAGTCGTGTCAGTCCTAATGGAACCTACCACCGGCTCGGAAGGCAGTTCTGCTGAGAAGAGCCGGCAAGAAACTCAATAGTTGCTCTTTTCAAATAAAATTTTATAATAAATTTACAGCAACGGTAAGCCTCCTGAGCGAACATCAACAACATTTAATTCCACACATTAACATCTGTATAGTATTCTTGGACAGAATAATATACTTTCCTTAATAATATATTTTTAATCTCATTCTATATATTTTTATTCAAATATTTTTATTTCTTTTGTATTTTCAATCTCCGAAGAAAGAATCAAACCCACGATGATCCCTTTTGTTGATAGACGTTGATCCAATGCGGTCTCTATTTATATTATAATATAGACATATTGGATTTAGAACTTATTATCTTTGTTGGTAGTCATATACTCAATAACTAAGCAATAGTCAAAAGATTGTAAAATCCTTTAAATTTACAGTTTTATGACTCAACTTGCTCAATCCATATAAATCTTTATAGAGAATAGAAAGCCTGTCGTGGCGCAGAGGCACAAGCGTGCGACTGTAAACGCGACAATGTGGGTTCGATTCCCACTCCAGGAAATGGAATTTTTCATTTCCTAGGTTTGGGCGCAAGGACAAGCGCGGCGTTGAGTTCCGACACTCAGCACGCAATACGTCAATTCGGCGGAAACTGGGGAACGGAGTGTCGTAACACTAGTTTCCCTCTGCCTACCCTGCTATATGCGGGATACATCGTGAAGCTATATGTGTTTGTGTGAGAATAGATATGAATTGATTAACAAATCGGCTAGCATATACAATTTCTTTACTCTTTTTTTAATATTATTTAGGCGTTAGGTTTGCATTATTTATTGGGTGATTTAATTACTAAATCAAAAACGTTCAAGTTTATCTATTAATTCTGGTTTTATTTAGTGTCCCCGTCCGCGTTCACAACGCGTTGCCTAGCAACGGATATGTCACTTTGTATAAACATGCATGTCAAACCGTAGTAGTGTATGTAACATTTATTTTATTAATTCAATATATCTTGTATGCATTATTTTAAAAATATACTATAATTCTGAATTCCTTCGCTATATAAATTAGAGTGTCAAGTTCCATGCGCGTAATTTTCATAAAAAGGGGTACAAAGTTTTTGCTTCACGTATTAATATATACGTAACAAAACCAGATTTATATATGAAAATTAAATTTAAAAATGTCTGCATTCTCGATTTATCATCTTATTCACGCCTCGTACGGATATAGGTTATGCCTGTTCATAATATGTAAGTAACAATACATACTGATAACATACACTTGTGTTGACTCATCGCTCTTTGAAATTCTAATGAGCTTTTCAATAGTTTGTATAGTAAGATTGTATTAAAAGTAGAAAAGGAGGCCATCGTGGCGCAGTGGAATAGTGTTTGAATGTAAATACGATTGGTTGTAGGTTCGAGTCTCGCTCGAGGGAATGATTATATTTATATTATTGTTATTTTCCCGCTTACATATGACAAAGCGCTGCGTTAAGTTTCGCCACTCAATAAATCGTAACTCAATAATCATATATTAGTAAAAATTTTCATAGCTTCACACTGTACCCTGCACAGGATAGGCAGGCTACTCCAGGATAGGCAGAGGGAAGCAAAGAATCTAGTGTTAAGACACTTCGTTCTCTTTTAACATTTTCGCCGAAGTTGAGACATTGCGTTCTGAGTGGCGGAACTCAACGCCGCGCTTTGCATTGTTGCCAAAGCGGGGAAATAAATATACTAAATATACATAAATAATTAAAAATTAGCGTAGAACGAAATATATTGATACTAGGTTCTCTCTTCCTATACTGCTTTGAGGGTAAAACGTGAAAGTACAAACATGATAAAAAAAAAAACGTTTTTACGTGTATTTTATATAACTCGTGCCCCCGTTGACGCGTTATTAACGCGTACTAGCAACATATGTATATGTCACTTTATATATGGATGTCAAATCATGGTAGTGTATATTTTTTATGTATTATTTTAAAAAAGATACTATTAATTGCTCTCCTTCGATAAACTATAAGTGTGCCAAGTTTCATGCCCCTCTGTCCGCGTAATTTTCGTAAAAAGGGGTCCAAAGTTTTTGCTTCACGTATTAATATATAGATTTTATAACGGACTCCTTCCTTCGATTAATTTTGGATATAAAAAAAAATGTTAGAACTACTTTTTAATCTAAAACGGAAGAAATTCATTATATGTAGACTAAGTAAAGCAATGTAATGTTCTTATCGTGTTTTAGAAATGAACCTCGAATAACTTAATAATTGGTTGAATATCACTCATTAAGTTATTCAGGTTTAAAATTGTAAATTTATATATATTATATTATATTAATTTATATTTATTGTTGAAAGAGAATGGAGTGTCTTAACACTAGGTTCTCTGGTTCCCTCTGCCTACCCTACCCTGCTATATGCGCGATACAGCGTGAAGTTAAATATATATAATTTATTTATTTATACTATACTGCACATAAATATGAATTACATTAGTAAGATTTAAAGTAAATATGCAATGGCGGCCTTATTACAAAAGTAATCTCTTCCAGGCAACCAACAGTTATGGACATACTTACTATAAGAGTGCAGAGAGGTGCATAAAGTATTGAATGTATATCAGTACACAAATACACAACAAATACACGTATAAATATACATATATATGTATTAAATGTGAAGGAATAAATTTGACACTAATCGATTTGAAAATACGAGTGTGGAGGTCTTTGTGATTTCTCACGGAATGAAACTCCACTTCCCAATATCTTCAATGGACTGTATTTCTTTAATTGTTCCAATTTCTTCAGAGGTCTTCACTGTGTCACGTATCCCGAACGAATGTGTCGCTACCGGCAAATGTGCCTCTTTTTATTCCTCCCTACGTACACGCGATAGCCTATGCCTGAGCGAGAGCCTGAACTCGCTCGCGTTCGTAAACAAGCATTGTACGCAGGGAGGTGACAATACACTTTCTTAATTTTTATTACTCTATACAATTCTAAGTACAATAGTCTATACAATTCTAAGAACATT